>JAOXJP010082259.1:0-14950 GCA_025762735.1 Platanus orientalis | reverse complement strand
GTGTATAAGAGACAGCACTAGACCTCTCCTGTAATAAAAATGGAATGGATGAGTGAGATCCACGGCTCATAAGTAGGTACACAAAACCTACTACAGAAATCGGACGGATAAAGCACAAGTCCTTTAGTATGAAAATACTAATTACATCTCCATATAAAACACATACCGTTCCCTAGCATGTATACATGTGTTGGTGTACATATATCATCTACTAAACATCACAAGATTTATACATTCATAATCATAGTTCATTAGATAAGAACTAGGCATGAAAATACACATAATTACATGGTATTCTTCTAATGTCTACACATGACAATATGCATGATCCTACTTACACATGGCATTCTTTCAACATCTACATATGGCAATGTACATGATTTCACATCTACATATGGCAATGTACATGATTTCACATACTCGTGACATTCTTCTCATATCTATCATTAGCAATATACATAGTAATATGTGGTTATAATCACATGGTAAACATTTCGTAGTCCAACCCTAGTGAAGATATCCAGTGTACATCTTAATGAGTATTTCTATTCATTTTTCATGCATAGACTACACTTTCATAATATAAATATACATATAGAAATCATTTTAAACTAAGTCCGCATCATTTTTAAGCAATAAGCGAGTATAACAATACATTTGTATAATGAGACATATGAACTTCTACTTCTATATTCAGCAAGTTTATAATTACCTTAGTACTTATTATTCACAATCTTACTTATTACTCATCATAAATTACTTATCATCCATCATGTCTTCACATATCATTAATAATTTTCATTGTCGTTGTCTTAATATTTATTTATCACTTTTCATTTACCTTTTAACACTTATCATCTATCTCTTTTACCATTGAGTTTGACCCCAATGGAAGATCCGTCACACATCTCTATTGCTCTTACATAGTTTAGGAACTTATATGTCACATGTCAAGTGTTTCACAATGGTGTATTACCACATAACATATCTAAGTGTAAATAAATCATAAAAGGTTTTTAACAGGTACATCACATAATCCACATAAGGTTCTTCAACATAGAATATCATATAAACATATAAGGTCCCTTACACATTATATCACATAACCCACATAAGGGTCTCTAACATAGAATATCATATAACTGTATAAGGTCTCCTAAACATCATATCACATAACCCATCTAAGGGCCTCCAACATAGCGTATCATATAAACAATATAAGGTCTCCGACAAAGTAAATCACATAAATCATATAAGGTCACCAACTTAGCATATCGTACATAAACTATAAACGGGTCTCTGACACAACACATCACATAACCTATTTAAGGGCCTCCAACACAACACACCACATAACCCATGTCAGGGTCTCCAACACAACACATCACATAACCCATGTAACGGTTTCTGACACAACACATCACATAACCCATGTAAGGGTCTGTAACCCAACACATCACATAACTCATGTAAGGGTCTCCGACACAACACATCACATAAACCATGTAAGGGTCTCTGACACAACACATCACATAACCCACGTAAGGGTCTCTAACACAATACATCGCATAACCCATGCAAGGGTCTCCAACACAACACATCACATAACCCATATAAGGATCTCTGACACATCACATCACATAACCTATATAAGGGTCTCCAATACAACACATCACATAACCCACGTAAGGATCTCCGCACCCAAGAAGGATAAATATGTAGCTCATTCGCCTAATGGAGATCATCACTGGGCAAATATGTAGCCCCTTCACCTAATGGTGATCATCACTGGATAACTAGTGTCCCTTTGCCTAATGACAGTCATCACTGGGCAAATGTGTAGCCCCTTCGCCTAATGGCAATCATCACTAGGCAAATATGTAGCTCATTCACCTAATGACGGGCATCACTGGACAACTAGTGTACCTTCACCTAATGGCCGTCATCACTGGAAAAATGTGTAGCCCATTCGCCTAATAGCGGGTATCATTGGACAACTAGTGTCCCTTCGCCTAATGGCAGTCATCACTGGACAAGTGTATAGCCCCTTCACCTAATGGCAGTCATCACTGGACAAATAGTGTCCCTTCGCCTAATGGCGGTCATCATTAGGAAAATATATAGTCCATTCGCCTAATGGCGGTCACTACTCATGCACCATCCCACTTAAGGGTATATCATTCTAAATCCCTATTTTCTCATCCTAATACTTTTCTTTTTTTACATGACTTATAAATTTACTTGACTCTTGAAGCTTATATGTTTCTCTTTCTCTCTTGAACATTTTTTCTTTCTCATAAACTCTTTTTTCCCTCTTATTATGGTTTCACCCATTTTATGTGTCTTATGAATTTTTTCTTATTTCTTAACATTGTTTCATATTCTCAATAGTGGGACCTTTAAGGTCACTTGCACTTACTCATGCTCACTTAAATACTTAGTATCATTTTTCATACTCTTGTTTATATTTTTCTTCCACTTACCTTACATTTTATGCACACTTGGATTCACTTTCTTACACTCTTATTTCACTTACTTTATACTTTCGTACACTTCTGTTCACCTTGACACATTGTATTATATCCCTAGTTGAAGGACCTTGATTAAAAGTTTTACATTGTATTTATCCCCAATGGCAGGACCTTAACCGTAACTTGACTTTACATCTTGACCTTTACATCTTGACATTTAGATCTTGACCTTTACATCTTAACACTCTCCTTTCTTATATTCTTTTATGTTCTTCTTAATTCTTTGTTCATTTCACTCATCATTGGTTCATGACCAACTTACTTTAATAATACTACATGAGCATTCTTTAATCTTAACACAAGAACATATGTTATTCACATACATTCATTAACCTAGCAATGGAGAATAAATATATCATCATAGGCATTCCTATGAGAGTAATGTGTACTGTAGTCAAATTCTGGCTCTCTGGCGGCAAATGAAAATTTTTACTTACGCCAACAAATGTGTGCAAATGAGACTCTTCCTTATGCATGAATGGGTAAACCTTTTGTTCAATCGTCATAGTATCATTGCGTGAATGTTGTCATTTTTATGAACGCACATTCTTACGCAAATGGGATACTTCATTGACATTCACGGGACATGTTTGAAACAAAGAATCCATGGGCCAACCGAAGTCACTGATTTGGGCTTTCTCTTGACGAGTAAAGTCAAGTAGTTGAAGATCGGTTTCAGACTTAGACATCCAAGACTTTTCCCTTCTCCATGTGTGAAGTCATTTGCTAAGGTGAGTATTTCTCTGGATTAAGATCTTTCATTTCATTTGCGGGTTTATATTCTGGTGAATGTGAATAATCATCCTCATTCACGTAATTTGGCTACGGCGAATGGAATCTAGGCCCTTGCCCGAATCAACAATTTGTGACTTTCCAGAGGCTTTAATGGACTTTGTATGAAGGTTCAACTCAGACTTAGGTATCCATTATTTCCTTAAGTTATTCAAAGTGATTTGGGGAATATAACCCCTTGGTTTCACATCAAGTTTGTCGTTTTTAACAGAAACGGACAATGTTACTACTGCCCGGGGGGAGACCAAAGCCTCAACCCCTGGTGAAGTTAGGAAGACTAAAGCCTCAACCCTTTGTTGGGAGACCGAAGTCTCAACCATTCGTAACTTTTGAGAGACCAAAACCTCAACCGTAGGTGACTTTTGGGAAACCAAAGCCTCAACCGTGTGGACAGATGGTGGTGGGAAAACTAAGGCCTTAACCCTTGTTTTCGATGTGTCTCATGGCGAACCAGAAAAGGGTTCCATGGTTGCAACTCCATTGAGGTACCTATGCAAGAGGAAAACACCCATTAATACAACGGAACTTAAAGAGAGATGAGAGGAAAGTATCGTTCCACCGAGTGTGCTAGAAATTTATAACACCAAATTTCAAGCTATGTATGAGACGAAATTCATTGAACAAATTACCTAGCTGTTTTAGAGGATAGTTTATTATTTTTATAGGTGGGGACTAATACTTCAAATATAAAAGACTTGTTAATTACAGCTGTTTAATACAGCCAACCTCTGATTAACTTTAAGTTTCTCGGCTTGTATTGTAAAGAAGTTACATAGAAAAAGAAAAGAAAATAAGATGAACTCTTTGGTTTTATTGATAAGAGTATGGGGATATAAACTTTGTTACTCAAACACTGGTAAGTTTACCTAGCCATGGCCCGAATTGATATAAAGCTTTATGTAGTATCTTCCTTAGAGGAATCGTAGAGGTATAATGGACTTGCTTTTCTCTTTTGGAAGAGAGGTGAACTTGTAAACTTTCAAGGGAATGGGGTAGGGCTATTCTGTGCTTTTAGAGTGAGGTTTGCTTGATTTTTAAAATATCAAAACTTCTTTAAAAAAACTTCATTTCTCATGCAGCTTTTGAGGTATTTATAGCAGTAGAAATGAGTTTGAGAAGAGTCCTCATTGAGGGAAAACTCGATCTCATTCATGGCCTCTTTGTAGAAGTGGGATTCTTTAATCCTTATCCCAAAAATATAGGCACCTCCTTTATGCGGGAATGCACCTCCTTCAGTCTCTTGGGTGGTTAGGGAACTCATGGGAGTCATGGCTATCCAAAATAACTAACCTAGAAGAAGATAACATTGAATTTCAGTTTATGGTTTCTATAGTGCGCAAACATGAATAGTGCATTCACACACATTTTAGTGCCGAAGATAAGTATTTGAAAGTCTTTGCTTTTGGGCAAATTTGACTATGGTTCTCCATTTGCCAAGACCAAAGTGGCGAATGAGGTATTGTTTGTTCATTCGCTCACACTTTTTGGGTTTCTGCAACAACCCTCTATGACTTCACAATCGACACGACAATTCCACATAATGGGT
This sequence comes from Platanus orientalis, assembly GCA_025762735.1. Classification (NCBI taxonomy): domain Eukaryota; kingdom Viridiplantae; phylum Streptophyta; class Magnoliopsida; order Proteales; family Platanaceae; genus Platanus; species Platanus orientalis. Next base: position 10,081 of record JAOXJP010082259.1, on the reverse strand, counting down.
GGATGCAAATCACCGTCATCAAGGGCAGTGTGCAACAAGAAGAGGTGAGGATTTTCTACTTCAACATCCACAACACCAACTTTACCAACCTGTCTTTTAGATAGAGGTTTATGGGGTCCGGATACTGATCAACCCCGATAGGGTGGTGATGCTTTTGGGGATTGCTCGCCCCACTACCAACATCATTGTCTTTCCCAACCAAGAGGATTGACAAAGCTCATATTTCTGAGCTTTTTAAGAGAGAGGGCAATTCCTAGTTTAGGAAATTGTCGATTGTTGAGTGTTGCATGCTGGCGAGGGTACTCGACATCATTCTTAAGCACAACCTGCTGCAGACGGCACACAAGACCTATATGACTGATGATAGGGTGCACTTGGTAGCTAGCCTGATGGAGGCCAAGTCCATCAATGTCCCGGCCATCATGTGTCAGGTCATGTTGCAGTCATCCATTGACAATGGGACGAAGAGGTGATTGACGTTTGGGGTGCTAATCACCCAAATCTTAGAGTAATGTGGCGTCACTTTTCTCAAGGATGTTGTAGTCCTTCATCAAGGACTTCTCATCGATGATGCCATCATCAAGAGGATGGAAGGGCAGAGGCCGATAGAGCCAAAGGAAGCTCATGTAGCTGGAGAAATAGCACAGCCTATCCCAGCACCTGCACCAACTCCGACAGATGCTCCATCGGCACCAAAGATTCCCCCACCAGCCCCAGAGACAACTCCCACACCTCCTCTAACTCAGCCTCCCATCCCTGGAATATCCCTAGTTATCTTTACACTCATCCGAGATATTCACCACGACCTCGGTCGAATCTTTTAATGCTTTGAGCGGCTAAGACAAAAGGTTGATAGCATGGACAAGAGGCTTATCCACATCAAGGGCATCGTTGATCCCGCACATGCTCCTGAGCCTCATCTTATTGTAGACATCCTCGGTGAGGATAAGGATGAAAGTGATGAGGACGATGATGAAGATGCCTAGAGCACCTCCTTGTGTATTTTTTTCTCTTGTCTTCTGTTTCTTGACTTGTAATCATCATAGTGTTAATGAAGAAAAATATTTTTAATAATCTACTTGTCTTACTATCTCTATTGTATATCTACATTTGGTTTCCATGACAAAAAGGGGGAGAAAATATTAAAAGGAGTTAATAAATGTAAGGGAGAAAACTAAAAACAAAGGACCAAACAAATTGAGAATGAGGTCCATAACCCAAAGTACTTCCTAGTGTTAGGCTAAATTTCTAAAATGTTGAAGTCAGGGGGAGAAATTCAACATAAAAGTTGGCAATTCAACAAACTAAAAATCCTAAACACATAAAAACTGTAATCAATACACATAAGCATCTCATCTCTACTCAATTAGCATATGCATCTTTCCATGACTATTCATATCCATTTGCTTGCTTACGTGCTCATTATACTACTTTCTTTAATTGAACTAATCTCAGCTTGAGAAAGGTATTTTTGTTGTCAAATTAGTTTCAAGACCTAAGTGCAATGCTACAGAAGAAATAAAATGCAAAAGACCAAGCTTAAACCAAGGGGGAGAACTAAAGAAAATTTCGCCCAAGGATACGCATCTACAGTTGGTCTATAGTCTTAGTATTTGTACTTTTGTAATTCATTCTTGTATTTTAAGTTTTTTTATGGAATTCCCAAAGGGGGAGATTGTTGATGTAATAGGTTGTAAATTCCATGAATTGTAAAATACAAAGGTGTATAGACTCAGGCATGAGAGAAGTCATGTTAGTGCCTAAGAAGTTCGGGGTTTAAAGCTACATGAAGAATAAGTCCAAGATCTCAAGAAGACATTATGGAAAGCTAACCGAAAACACACAAGACATTCTGAAGCATTCACAAGACAATTCCAAGATCAAAAAGGTAAAACAGGTAATGTATATGAATCGAAGGTCCAAGGAAGGGTTTCAAGGACCTAGGGACCTTCCCGGATCAAGAAGGAATGATCTCAAAGTCATTAGAGCCCTCCAAGAACAAATCTAGGGCTTTATAGTACAGTAAGATCGATATAAACCTTTCGGTTCGATCCAAATAATTTGGATCAATCCAAAGACTCTCGGGTGCATTTTTCTGAGAAAATTAGTACTTTGGATCGATGCCAGAACTCGCTAGAAAAGAGTGTAACGGCTAGTAAATCTTTCATAAATGAAAAAAAAATTAAATAGGGATAAAAAATAAACGTTAGAAATATTCCCATCTAACGGATAACAAGCCACAAGCCCTTTATAAATTAGGGTGAGCGCCGAAAAGTGAACAAGAACGCTTCCAAATATTTTTGAAGAAATACGCTACTCAAATTGTCTCTAAGCTCTAAAAGGGATTCAAGTCTTCATTATGTGTGCATAACTCTCTAGATTAAGAAGAGAGAGACCAATAGGAAGCCTCCTTGCACATGCTAAGGCATATCATTAAGAGGCTACCTCGAGAGTTAGGAAACTCAATCGAGATTCAAAAAGTCATAATTTGCTCAAAAAGGCGATCCCACTCTGTGTTAATAGCTACATCAACCTTCAAATAAGTAAACAAAGCTATTTATATTTTTATGAGATTGTGATAACTCTCGTCGAAGACACCGAGAGTTTGGCACTACCGTTGGAGACACCAATAGTGTAGACCTAGGCACCTCATCGAAGGTGTAGACCTTTCCTATCAAAGATACCGAAAATAAACCCAACACTATCGCCGGAGACATCGATAGTGTAGACTTGGCACTTCCGCCGGAGACACCGGAAGTGTAGACCACACTCGTCGAAGACATCGAGTGTAGTAGATAGGTCTTATTTAATTTTAGCCTTGATTGTAATTATTCAATCTTAAATAAAATTATATAGCTTGGTTGTGAGCTTTTGAAAGTAGATGTAGGCCTTATGTTGAACCACTATAAAATTATTGCATTGTGTGTGCTTGGTGATTAGCTCTTATAGTTGCATTCATTCAATTCTTCATTTACTTATTCATTGCAATTGTGCACACTACATTTAAAACAATCAGAAATTAATAAATTAAATATAGGGAATCTATCAGCCCTGTTCCCACTCTGCTATAAGTAACACTATAATGTTTAACGGAACCTCGTGGTCTATGATTGGTTCATAGAGAAGTAATTTATTAATCAAAAGCCTTACGTCTCAGTTAATCAAGATTAAGTAAATTGGTAAGAATGAGAATAAAATTTGAATTATCGTATTCACCCCCTCTAGGAATATTACTAGACTTTCATAATGGACGTGCTTGAGCTTGAAGAAAATTAACATGAACTTGAAGCGGTAGCCTTTGATGAAATGATCAAACCGTGAGAGTTGAGAGAGATGAGAGCTTTGGCTGTTTTGGGAGTATTTTCAAAATGTGAGAACTCAATAATAATGACTAAACTTTTTTATCGAATGAACACTAGGGCTTATATAGATTTCGGAGCTTGTTTCCTTCTACAACTCCACTGCATGGTTGGTGCCCTATTTTTAGCTTGTCCTTCTTGTCTGTGTAGGAAACTTGAATAGACTTGAATACTTGTGCAACTTTTCAGTTGTGAAGGAGTCCAAATTCATCTCTATCTAATCCCTTGATACCCTTGATATGTGGGATTTTTCTGATACAATTGAGTTGTATTTGAAGTAGGTTTATGATGCAATGTGAGCGTAGGGGATGAATCTCACCAACAGATTGAGAACAACCTTCCACGAATCTATTGATTTTCACAACTGAAAATGAAAATACTAGGGACAGGGACTTGTTGATTTTTTTCTAAAGGAAAAAATGCCAATAATTTAAGGTAGAGAACAAATCTCAATAATTGAAAACTTAATTTAATAATTCAATCAATCAAATTTATTCATTACATTGTGCTTATTTATAAGCCAAAGACCCAAAAATATAGAAAAACCCTAAGCAAATCTAAGAAATTAGTCCAAAAATCGTATGGAAATATTCTAATCTTGTGCAACATCTTTGGGCACGATTTTCTATTTGAAAACGGTTGAATTTGACTTTGTAACATGAAATAATAGTTCTATCCCTTGAAGTCTTCTTTCCACGCATCAAGAATCATGTCAATTGGACATTTGTGCAAAAAGTTGTCTTCTGGTAACAACACCACGCAAGACCTTTTAAATTACGAATTTGTGTGAATTTCCCTTATTGAACCCAAATAAAATCCTAATCTTCTAAAATCTCTCCTACTAAAAACCAACACTTATGAAATAAAAACATTCCTAATAAAACCCAAAAAAAACTTAACAAACTAAACATTTCTAAATAAAATAAAAATCATATTAAACCATATCAGTAATTACTTTTCTGTCTTGATTTTTCTCTGAAAAAAATCCACCTTGAAATCATGTGTTGTCACATGTCGCATTGCATCATTCTCCCCAGGTCAAAAAGAATTCATCCTCGAATTTAATGCATCTTCATTAAAATGGTGAATGCAATGATTGACATTAACCAAATCAGATGTTCTAAGTTGCATCCAATTTCTTTCACTTTTTAACTCTTGGATTCTAGGTTCAGCTTTTAGACCAATTCTTCCTTCACTGTTTGTATTACCATACGATTTTTTAATGTATCTTCTAGAACAATTAATTCAAGATTCCCTTTTAATGTATGAGAAGAATTTTGAATGTCCTTCTTATCCAAATCAAATTGACTACTCGTATCTTCATCTTCATAGTATGGATTTTCTTCATCATGCTTGACAAAAAAAGATAAGCTATTCATCCATTGCAAATCATCATTTATATCTTTATCATCATACATAGAACTATAAAAATAACCAAAATTGAATATTTTTTTACTTGAATCAAAATCCATATCAGACGGCTCTCTATAACGAGTACATGTATGAAATAGCTTTCTGAAAACCTCTTCCTCCTCTATAGTACTATCCCAAACAAGGAACTCTTATGACTGTAAACTCCCTTGGGATTCAAGGATTTCAACTATTGGCCTCTTCTCCTTAGTTCATACTCATCAAAGGGGTTTTCTCAATAAGCATCATCATCATCCTCCACAAAACGTGGATTTGGTGAACGATTTTGGCATTGAATCCCAACTTGTAATGCAATTGCTTGTTGAGTCAACTGTCATTGGCATTCAAAGACAACCATTGTTTGAGTCAACTGCTAGGTCAACATATCAAATTTCTCATTAAAGTGTTGAGAAAATCAGACAATATCATCACGCTCATACACATCATCCAGTGAAACTTCACAAACACATACACATCTCCTTGGCATGGTATAGGAAAATCAATGCTAGCTTTGATACCAACTAATGTAATGCGATCATAAGGGATAAATCTCACCAACAGATTGAGAACAACCTTCCACAAACTTGTTGATTTTTGCAACTAAAAATACCAAGAACAGGGACTTGTTGATTTCTTCCAAATAAAAAAATACCAAGAATTTAGAGTAGAGAACAAATCTCAATAACTAGAAACTTAATTCAATAATTCAATCAATCATATTTATTCATTACATTATATATATTTATAAGCCAAAGACCAAAATATAGAAAAACCTTAAGCAAATCTAATAAATTCATCCAAAAATTTGTATGGAGATATTACAATCTTGTGCAACATCTTTGGGCATGCATTTCTATTTTAAAATGGTTAAATTTCACTTTATAACATAAAATAACAATTATATCCCTTGAAGTCTTCTTTCCAACGCATCAAGAATCGTGTCAAGTGGACATCTGTGCAAAAAGTTATGTCTTCCGGAAACAACACTGTGCAAAACCTACTAAATTACAAATTTGTGTCAATTTCCCTTATTGAACCCAAATAAAATCCTAATCTTCTAAAATCTCTCTCCTACTAAAAACCAACACTTAACAAATAAAAGCATTCCTAATAAAACCCAAAAAACTTAACAAAATAAACCTTTCTAAATAAAATAAAAATCATATTAAACCATATTAGTAATTACTTTTCTACCTTGATTTTTCTCTAAAAAATATCCACCCTAAAATCATGCGCTGCCACAAGTTACACTGCATCAGTTTCCTATTTGATATGTATTTTGTACACTTTTTGAGACCTATACGGATTGGTGAGTCTTATGCAAGTGGGACTCTTTCCATTAGGTTTCTAAGTATTTTTGGAGTCTAAAACACTATCCATCGCGATTATTCAAAATTTGTGCCACTTAGAAGAGCAATTTTGTTATTCTAGGATTGTTCATCGAGATACACCTGTCTTTGCGAAGCATTGTTCATTTATTGCGAAGAGAGCTCTTAACAGTGCTATCATTTTATGTGAAGTTTATTGATATTCTATCACGAGCCATGTGTCCTTTGTGAGGCACATGTCCTTCCATCGAGAACTGGTTTCCCTTTGTGAACCCTTGATTTTAACCCTCCTTTGCGATGAACTATTCGTCATTTGTGATATGGGTAATTTTATAATTACACAAATTTTCGCATGCCAACTGATGTGTTTTTGAAATTGGTCTCTTTTAGAAAACCTACTTTTTATTTGAACATTTTTTTATTCTTATAACCCTATGCACCCCACGTGTCAACCTATGATATAGTCACCAACATTTTTTGTCACAAAAAAAAATGCTCTCAAAATCTTATTATAACAGATGTGTTGCTTGTTTACAATGGGAGCGATTATGCATTGTACATACGCCACCTAGTGATCACCACACAAGTGGGGCCCATCACTCCCCTTGTACGGTGGTCACCGGAATCATGTACATGTATACTGCCCCAGTGTAGAGGGTATGAGTCGATTATTTCCACTTCCATTTTTCTTGTTTCCACGTTAAGTTTGGTTCAAAAATTCTAATTCATCAATTCCATAAAGGTTTCTATTATGTTTGATTGCATGGAAAGTTGAAAATTTTGTTGAAAAGTAAATCAACTTTACTAACTATACCACTTTCTTTACGTTTGGTTGTGTGGAAAGTTCTAGAGATAAAAATTGAATTCTCCTAACCACCCTCCAACTTTCCAAAAAAATGGAACTTATATTTTCTATTAAAAAAATTAGAATTCTGCATTTCTTTTTGAAAAACTTTCAAACAAATTAACTTTTCCTCAACTTTTCATTGGCAACCGAAACATCATTTAAAAAGTTGAGGGAAATCATATTTAGTTACCTTTAATGAGACTGTCCACGAGGATATGAAGACTTGGTCTAAAGGTCCGCTGCCATTTTGGTTGGTATCCGTCCAATGTTTAGATGTAAGTTTGATTGAAGCTTTATCAAAAAGCCAAAATAAAAATAGAAATAAAAAGTTTGACTGAAGCCTCGGCTTTGGTCAATGGAGTCGCTTCTTATTATTAAAAGAAGAAAAAAAAGAAGAAGATGAAAATGCTTCTGTATTGTCTACGGGGAATTATAAATTGACATGTGTTTTTCAAAAAGTGTTCAATTGAAAAATAGATGGTCAAAAAAGACATCAAATTCAAAATACATCATGTATCAATTAATGGCACGCCTTTTGAGGTTAAATTTAAAAAAAAAAAAATGCAACTTTCCGGATGAAGTTTTCAAAGCACTACAATAAAAAAGATGTCAACAAACTAATGAGACAATTTAACGTAATAAATTAGACAATTTCTCAATACCCATGTGTAAGACTTTAGACAATCTCCAGTCTGAATGGACAGATGTCACACCATTACCAATCAGTGCATAACATGTGGCCTGACAGGTGTTTAGGTTTATACCGAAAAAGGTTATGTACGGAAATCTGCTTTTCAGTATGTATTAGGATGGTATTAGGGGTAGACACATCAGTGCTAGAAAGTGATAAGCACCCCCCAAAAAGTGAAAGTCACTTTTAAGTAGTGATACTCAACCCCCTGATGTCATCCTAATACATCAGGAAAAGCAAAATTCCGTACCTAATCAAAGGAGGATATTACGGTAAATATATAGTAAATAAGTATCTGTCTGTAACTGTACATTATTATTCATGTGCCCTTTGTCATACATTGTGTCACATCCTGAACAAAGAGTGGTGTGGTATCTGTCCGGTCCGACCGGAGATGATGTGAACTGGATCGAAGAGCTGCCGCTACCATGATAAGATACAAGTTGAGCATATGTAATACATTCAAGAGCACTTCTGAAGATTTATTTGAGGAGGAGGAGATTTGTCTTCTGTAATCTCTTTGTCTGTTGAGGTGTTTGACTGGTAAGCTCGTAAATGTTGCTCTTGCTGAATCTTCTTTTTCTACGTTTTTCTGTATTTGTTGAGTTTTAATGGTGTGGTTATGTACTTTCTTTTCTTTTCTTTTCCTCTCGTGTTGGTTCAGATGTAGTTATCTTGAGTTCCTTAGCTGGAGCTCTCTTGATACGAGAAGAAGTCTAAAAAAATAAATTGTTTTTGGGAGGAAATTGATATCTTTGTTTCTCTGCGTTTCTTAAGAAATTATTCAACAACTTCAAGGAACGGCCCGTCCCGATTAGATCATGGATCAGATCGGTCATGATATTCTAATACAAATTGAGCAATCCAGATTGGAATACGCCGATCCTTGAAATCATGGTTAATGCGGTCCTGATTTATCACTGCATCTTCTGAATCTAGAGTTTAGGAAATAGACTTTGTTCTTGTGGCCAGTCTGATAATATTAGAGCAGCTTGCCTTGCATGATTATGACTCTAAGAAGTATTTATTGCAACTTGATTTTCAAATCACAAGCTTTGCTAATATGATGATTTTTTTTTTTTTTTTTTTTTTCTTAGCTCTTTTTCTGTATGGGATTACCTTCTGATCATTGATCATCTTGAAGACTTATGAAAGATGAAAGTCTTGCTCTTTGTTATTGCATAGAAATTCTATACATTTTATTAGACACGATGCATTAAGTTTGTCGACTTAATGACATGCTCTGCAAAAATGATATCTCTTCTCCACTAAGTACCTAGAATTGCTTTGTCGTTGAGTCATGAGTGTATTAGTTTCTGTAACCATGGAAGAATCTATCATCTTTTATAGGTAACCATTGAATAGGAAGGCTTTTTCTGCAAAAATAAAAGATGTGGTAATACAGAAATCTTTAGGGTTATCTATGTCAGTAACAAAAATGAAACAATATTCCCGGAAATTGTTCTTGGAACCTCTAAATGTTTCTTGCTGAATCCTCTGTTTTGAATGGTTGGAATGTCATGCTTTGATACTAACTTTTTATACTTCACTTAGTCACTTAGTTTTTCTACATGCTCAAAATCCTTAACCCGACTCCCTAGTTAATTTAGGTGAAACTATTCTAAAAGTTCTTTTGGGTGTACAGATAAACCCTTGAGCTCAGCAAAAGAAAGGGTCCTTTATTTCATCTTTGGAACCGTATAAAGGGAAAGTGGTAATGTAGTCACTACATCCTTTTAAGTTATAAGTTTTGGACGAAAGTTTCTTCCTTTTCAAGTTTGATGTTACAAAACAGATGGGATTATGTTTGCGGCAAAGTGAAACAAAACGAGAAAACATCAAACACAAAATAACAATCACCCATACATAAAGTGTAACATGATTCGGCAAGATTGCCTACATCAGTGGGCGAAGATGATCAGAACTTCCACTATAACGAATGTTATAAAATACAAAAGGTTTTCCCAAAATCCCATGACGAAAACCTTTCAAAACACCCAATGAGCTCTCAAAAAATCTTCTTACACAAAACCTGCGAACATGTTTCTTAATAGTGACATGCATCCCAAGAAACCCTACAACATAATGCAGGTCAAATTAAACTCCCAAAATATCCTACAAAATCAGTTTGCATTCATTCAGGTCGTTCTCCTGATTGGGTTGCACTTCAGGATGAATTTGAGACAATTTCTCAGCAAAGTTAATCTATTTTAAGCACTTCTCATTAGAATTCTGCGACAAAATTTACAATGTGGAGTAGTTTTGCATTGGTACAGCTTTGTAGGAAAGAAAATAAGTTGCCATGTAGAAAATGCAACATATGGTGACATCCTGTCTATAGAGTATGGGTGACACGCTTTGATACCAATTGTAGAAAAATGAGGCACTCTCTCTCTTAAAAAAATATTTATTTTATTTCAAAAGAGAATAACAACACTTTAAAACT
>JAOXJP010082248.1:0-14950 GCA_025762735.1 Platanus orientalis | reverse complement strand
AATCGATTTGGAGCCCACATCGGTTACAAAACCCCCAATCGGTTTGGAGGGCACTTTTGGAAATATTTTTTTATGAAATCCAAGGCAATATTTTTGAAATTTGAACTTCGAGTTTCATATCCAAAGTTTTAAAATGATCCTCCTTATAAGATATGCATATCCTAAGGCCATAGGTGCTCCTCCCTACTATAAAAGGCACTTTTTCCATTTAGGGTAAGAAATCTCCAACACTCCAAGTTATTTTGAGTGAACTAAGAGGCATACTATTTTGAGAGCCCTCTTCACTATGCATGCCTCTATTACCAACATATTATTGAGCTTTAGTAGCTAGCATTTTACACTTCACTCTCTCATTCTTTCTCTCCTATTGAGCATTACTACTACTATTAAAGAGAGGTTGTGGTGAGCACCAGAGCTAAGTACTTGGAGCTTGTAGGTAGCTAAGGTATACTAGCTCAACAAGGAGCACCCCATTAATGAGCCACTAGCAACATCAACCATATTTTGGTAATATTTGCTTGTCTTTGCATTATTTTTCATTCATATTTATTATTGTTATTGCTTTACTTCCTCTGGAGCGCTTGGAAGCTTGACTACCTCCACTAGAGACATCGGAAGTAGTACACACTCACTGAGGACACCGAGTGTTGTTGTTTAGCTTGTAGTGAGCTTTAGAAGAGTGGATGTAGGCCTGAGTTTTGAACCACTATAAATCTTGTATTGTGGTTGTGATTGTGTGATTGTTTGTCTCTTCATCTTTATGCTCTATATTAATCTTGCTTAGCATATGTTTGATATTATTCTTGAGTAGTTACATTGAAGCATACACTCACATATTTGAGTAAATTAAAAAATGAATTAATAACAACCACAAGGTAAATTAAAAAATGGGTAAATTAATTAAGAAATCCTATTCAACCCCCTCCAGGATTACTTTAGAGTCATTTCAATTGGTATCAGAGAATAGTTACTCACATAAGGCTTAACATCCCGAGTAAGATCCTAGTTAGAAATCCTAGATGGCTAGAGAAGAGAGTGGCATGTCTATTAGCATACCTTTATTTTTTAATAGAACTGACTATGGATATTGAAAATCTCAAATGAAGATATTCATAAATGCCTATAACCCTAGGGTATGGAGTATGATTGTTGATGGCTATACACAACCCGACAAGCCTAAGAGTGGACTCCAACCGAGTAGGATGCTCACAAGTTCAACTTTAGGGCATTAAATGCCATAGCTAGTGGCCTAGCCCTAGATGAGTTTAGGAGGATTTCCTACCTCAAGATGGCAAAGGAAGCATGGAAGCATCTCTCGATTCCCTATGAAGGTACAAGTACCATAAGGATGGCTAAGCTTCAAATGTACACAGCACAACTTGAAGCGCTTAACATGGAGGAGGATAAGGAAATCTCTCAATTTAATGCCAAGTTATCAAACTTGGTAAATATCATGAGGAGTCTGGGTGTTAACATTCCTGAGTCAAAAGTGGTTAGAAAAACACTTAGGTCCTTACTCAAAAGGTTTAGGCCTAAGGTCACCGCTATAGAGGAAAGCAAAGACCTAAAAGTCATGAAGTTAGAGGAATTGATTGGTTCACTTTAAACATTTGAAGCAACCATAAAAGAACCTACCAAGAATAATGGTCTTTCCCTTATGGTAGAAGAGCCCTTCAAATCAAATGAATATTTGAATGATGACTTAGCCCTTGTTCCCAAAAGGTTCAAGAAGTTCTTTAGGAGAAACACCAAGGATTACTCCAAAAACAAACAAATGAGAAGGTCCTACTCCAGATACAAAAAGAAAAAGAACTTTCTAAAGAACCACCCATTTACTAAAAATGAAAAGGTAGGGACACATTGTCGAAGATTGTGGCAATAAGAAAAATAAATATAAGTCAAAAGGCAAGGCCATGGTAGCCACATGGGATGATGAGTCTGAGGCTTTAGAACATGAGTTCCAAAGTAGTGAGGATGCTCCCTCACAAGAGATCAAGGCCTTTATAGCCTTTGGTACTCCCATAAGTTCACTTTTGGAGTCTAGTGACTTAAGTGATGATGAGAAAGAGTATGAAGAAAATAAGGAGATTTATGATGCACAAGAGGCATTTGATGACCACTTTGTGCAAAGTGTTGAGTTAGAAAAAAAGGGATATCATTGGGTTAACTGAAAAGTCAAAATCCCTTAAAGACACTATCTCCACTCTTAGACAAGAGTCTTCTTCAAAAAGTGAAAATGAGAGGGACCTTTCCAAAGAAAACTACTTGCTCATATGTGAAAAATGAAGAGATGAGCCTAAACATAGTAGAACTAGAGAAGAAGTTCAATGACTCTAGACTGTTTCTAGGCTTAGAAAAAGATAATAGGAAGTATGAGAAGAGAAGACTCCTTGAGGAAAATCAAAAAATTGTCCACTAAGGTTCTTGAGCTTGAGGAGAGGCTCAAAAATATTGAAGAAGAAAATGATGAATCTCATAGTGATGACTCACTCATCCAAGAGTTAGAAGACCAAGTCAAAACACTAAATGAGAAGAACAAGGATCTTAACTTGACTTATGCTCAACTCACAAGGAAGTCCCTTGATTTCCTTAAGCAAATCAAGGAGCTTAAAGAAGATAAGAGGAAGAACATCTCAATGCTTTCCCAGGAAAATGGGAAGTTTGAGAAGATGCTCAAAATGGACAAAGAATATAGGGATATGACCAGACTTAGCTATTTTGAGGTCATTGCTTCTTTCTCAACTCAAAAGCCTAAGAATGGCTTTGTCAAAGCCAAATGATCTACTCAACCACCTCCACAACCTTCCTACAAGGGAAAAGAAAAGGCGAAGCCACAAAGACCCTTCAAAAGGTTAAATGAGGTTGAAAAGAAGATATCTACCTCTCTCAAGGGTAAAGCACTTATGAGACAAGGTAGAGATTGGGAGAAATCCATGCAACCTCGGTCAAGATCTATGCACAAATGGTGAATAGTAAACCTCAAACCAACCAAGCATCATCCTCTAGAGGAGCTCTAGGAATGAGTAAGCCTTATTCTTATACCAAGGAGGCATGGAATAAATTTCAAGCATATAAGACTTTCACTTATGGAGGAGTTCAAGGGAATGTCTCAACTTCTAGGAAGACTAAGGTGCTAACTACTCAATATAGAAATTCTAAAATAGTCCATCAATCCTTCTATAATGAACATTATAAAAGGAAAACAATATAATCCCATGTACCAAGAAGGCCCACATTCCATTTTTACTATTGTGGCTTAAAAAATCATATTCAAGTGGATTGTAGAAAAAGGAAAAATGACATTAAGTCCTAAAGAATACAAGCAAAGAAAACACCAAATGGGAAGAATGTCAAGAAGAGAAACTATTTTCAAAATATTAAAAATAGAAACCTTCAAAGAAAGAATGACCAAGCCTAACAAAATGTTAAATGGTAAGTCTCTCAACTTCCCAAGGTTAAGAGAGTTTGGGTAAAGAAGGATGACCCAAAGTGTTTGGTCATCGAAATTGCACTAAGAGCCGAAAGCTCATCAAGGTGGTACCTTGATAGTGGGTGCTCTTGGCACATATCCAGTGAGAGAGCTCTTTACAAAACTTGAGGAAGCTCAAGGTGGATATGTCACTTTTGGTGATGGAAACACCGCCAAAATCCTTGGGGTAGAAACAATTACAGCCCCTAGCATTCCACAACTCACCGAGGCCCTTTATGTGCAAGGCCTTAAGAACAACTTGATTAACATTAATCAAATATGTGACAAAGGTTATAAATTGCAATTCGGCAAAGTTAGATGTGTGATCAAGGATCACAAAGAATACAACATCCTAGCCGAAGGGGTAAAGACAAGTGACAATTGCTATATCATTAACCCATATTCCCAACAAGAGGACACTTATCTTTTGACCCAAAAGGATGATACCAATCTTTGGCATCAAAGATTAGGGCATCTCAACTTTAGAGACCTTGTAGGACTTAGCAAAAAAGGGATATTCAAGGACCTTCCCAAACTAAGCAAGGTTGACAACCCAATATGTAAAGGTTGTCAAATGGGGAAGCAACCTAGAGTCTCACACAAGAAAGTTACATCTATTGGGACTACTGGACCCCTAGAACTTCTTCACATGAACTTAGACGGTCCAACTAGAACCGAGAGTCTAGGATAGAAGTATTTCATGGTCGTGGATGATTTCTCTACATACACTTGGGTAGCATTCCTAAGGGAGAAATCCGAAGCCTTCAATGAATTTCTAAATATTTGTAAATGGATTCAAGTTGAGAAAGATCTAACCATAAAAAGAATCCAAAGTGACCATGGAAAAAATTTTAAGAATAACAAATTCTCAAGTTGGTGTGAAAAGTAGGAGTAAAACATGAGTTTTTAGCCCCTAAAACTCTTCAACAAAATTGGGTGACTGAAAGGAAGAGTAAGACTCTTCTAAACATGGCTATAACAATGCTTTTAAGTAAAAACATAGGCAAGAGGTTTTGGGCTGAGGCAATTAGCACTACATGCTATGTATCAACTGAGTCTATCTTATACTAGGTATATCTAAAACACCATATGAATTATGAAGTGGCAAAAAGCCAATAGTCAAATACTTTAAGGTATTTGGTAGCACTTGTTATATTCTTTGCGATAGAGAACATTTAGTCAAGTTTGATGAAAGAGTAATGAGGTCATGCTCTTAGGATACTCCATGACCAGTGGAGCCTACCGTGTCTACAACATTAGGACTCACTCGGTGGAGGAGTCAATCAATGTGATAGTAGATGATTTTGAGGCAATATATGAGCAAGGAAACTTGCTAGTAGTGTTGTCTAACCATGAGAATGAGAGCTCATCTCAAGTGAAGATTGAGAAATCCTAAGGAGATCAAGAAGAGCACCCTTCTCAATCAAGTTTCGAGGAAGAAGTTAAAGAAATTCAACTTCAACCCAAGGAGAAAAGGCTCACCAAAGGATTTTCATAAAGAGACATCATTGGTGATCCTAACATTTGAGTGAAGACAATGAGACAAATAAAAAATATCCTTAGTCACATTTGTTTCACTTCCAAGATAGATCCAAGGCATGTTAAAGAGGCTCTAAATGATCTGGATTGGATCCTAGCCATGCATGAGGAACTAAATCAAATCCAAAGGAATGATGTGTGGTTTCTCACTGAATAGCCTACTAAAAAGAATGTCATTGGTACCAAATAAATCTTCAAGAACAAACATGATGAACATGGTACAATGATAAGGAATAAGGTCAAGCTAGTTGCAAAGGGGTATTTCCAAATAAAATACATTGATTTTAAGGAGATATTTTCCCCTATTGTGAGGTTGGAATCCATTCGGATCCTCTTGTCTATAGCATGCTATTTGAAATTCAAGTTGTATCAAATGGACATCAAGAGTGCATTCCTAAATGGAATTCTCTAAGAGAAAGTATATGTTAAGCAACCTGAGGGATTTGTGGATCCTCACTTGCCTAACAATGTATACTAGCTCAAGAAGGCTTTGTATAGTCTCAAACAAGCTCCAAGAGCTTGGTATAAAAGACTCACAAAGTTTCTTCTTAATCACCATTTTGATCGAGGAAGTGTTAATAAAACACTCTTCATTAAGAAGCAAAATAGACATATACTCATTGTTTAAATATATGTAGATGACACCATTTTGGGTTTACCAGTGAAGAGATGTCTCATGGTTTTGCCCAAACAATGAAATCAAAATTTGAGATGAGTATAGAAGGAGAACAGAACTTTTTCCTAGGTCTACAAATGAAGCAAACAAATGATAGCATCTTTTCAACTCAAACCAAGTTTGCAAGAGACCTAGTCTCCAAGTTTGGATTGCAAGAATCAAACCAGCTAGCACACCCATTAGCACAAGTGACAAGATCACTAAAGACCTTAAGGGGGCTAAGGTTGATTCAACCTACTATAGGACATCGTTAGGAGTTTATTCTACTTACATTCAGTGTAGGTGCATGTGCTAGAAACTAAGCTACCCCTAAAGAATCATACCTTAAGCAACTAAGAGGATTATTTGGAATATCCATAGGACTATGGAGTTTAGGTTGTGGTACCCATTAGATACCACATTTGAGGTTACAGGGTACTCAGATGTTGATTGGGCTAGTAATGTGGAGGATTGCAGGAGCATGAGTAGAGGTTGCATCTACATAGGTAATAGCCTTGTCTATTAGCATAACAAAAAACAAAACTCCATCTCACTATCAACTGCCGAGGTTGAGTATATTACAGTCGGTATTGGATGCACCCAACTCTTGTGGATAAAGAAAATGCTTTAAGATTACAAGTTAGAGCAAAGCACCATGAGTCTATTTGTAGCCAACAAGAGTGTCATTGACATCTCCAAGAATCCTCTCCAACACTCTAGGACAAAGCACATTGATATAAAACAGCATTTTATCCGCCAATTGGTAGAAGATAAGGTTATATCATTGGGTTACGTCAAGACCGAATATCAATTAACAGATATTTTAACCAAACCGCTTGATTCCAAGCAGTTTGAGTATCTTTGGAGTGCTATTGGATTATGTACCATTTAGGGGGATCATGTGTGGTTCTCCCGAGGTCATGGTGGCATGTGGAGATAGTCTTGGAGGTAGACATGTATGGGGAGAAGTGTGGTAGTGAGTGAGGGGATCCCACTTCAGAAATAGAGCTGAAATCCTAAAAACCCACACTTGAAATTGATTTCGCTTTTCAAAATCGGTTTTGTCCCAAACCGATTGTAAAACTCACAATCTATTTAGCCCAAATTGGTTGTGAAACCCATAATTAATTTCAGGGGTAATTTCATCTTGATTTTTACATGCAAGTTTAAAAGAGAGAAAACATTAGTTTTCCCTCATTTTTCACCAAACGGACAACGGTTCCTCTCCTAAACCTCATTCTTTTCATTTTTCATGGTTTTGTACCTTGAGATCTTACATTTTCACCATGAGATCATGCCTCCACGTACAAAGAAGAAACTTTCAAGAGTGGATCTTCATCCAACCCTCCATGCAATCCAGGGAAGCATCCCATGACTGAATCTCCACCATGTCCTCGGTCCAAGAGGAATACGGCTTCATTCTCTCCCTGCCACGATGTTGTGAGTCTAGAGCGGTATCAAAGGATATTCTCCTACCACTCCATCATCACGGTTGATAGAAAATCTCAATGTAAGGTAGTGGATGTCACTCATATCCATCTCAGGCCCAGTTTAGGAGGAGGCCATGCGTGTCTTCTACGTAAATGTATTCGACATCAATAATGAGGACAACTCATTTTGGATTGTGGTGGGCAACGTACCTATGCAGGTTAGCCCCACCATCCTATCACAGATATTTGGGGTCCCTCATCCCCAACTCCTATTACATATATGATCCACCGCCTCACCCTAGAGCAGAAGGGTGGTATGGTTAGGAGACTTTGCAGCCGGTTTGTGAACTGGCTTGATCGTCTAAAGCATAATGAGTGTTGCCCTGTTGTTCAAGTCTTCTACATGATCTTCACCTACAACATACTCCCCACCACCAACCAGAGTGTGTTGATTGGTGACATCGCCTACCTAATCGATAACATCCTCAACACTCAGCCGATCGACCTTCCTACCATCCTTTGTCATACCATGATTTGGTTACAAGAGGAGGATCATTCAACTAGGAGTTTACCATACCCCACTCTCATCACTCATCTACTCCAAGCTGTGAAGGTGCTTTTCAATGTGTCATCTAAGGGCCACAAGGATGGGAGGGCAGTTGGACACGTCACCCTCTAGAAGATGGGGCTCTTCGATAAGACAACGGGCTCCTCCACACTCACTCCCAGACCATCTCGTTCACATGCTACTTTAGTCCAGACCTCTATGATGAGCCTACCCCACAAGTTGGTTAGGAAAGTTTCCAAGGTCCTAAAAAATCAGAAGACCCTGGCTTCCAACCAGAAGCAGCTAGCAATGTGATATAATGTTGATCATCCTAAACATCCTAAACATCCTATTCAGTTGATATCTGTGAGTGAGTCTGACACAGAGTCGAAGCCAGAGGTGGAGACCAGCTTTGACATCCCTTCCTCATAGATGAGAGCAAACCCTTAGCCCAAGGATGAGGATGCAACTGCAGATGGTGTTGCTAGAGTTGGTGGTGGTGACACCTTTGCTGTTGCCTGTACAGCAGGTGATGGTGAGGAGGCTGAGGGAGTTGGAGATGATGACTATGAGGATGAGGAGGATGATGAGGAGGAGGACCATGAGGATGGTGCTGTAGATGGCGTTGAGCAGGTCATTGCCTCAGAGAGCAGTGACTTTAAGTGATTTGGGTCTCAGTAGTTTCTTTGGTATAGATGACCATGCCCTATAGGGGCTTCTTGTTAGATGTTCTTGTTAGATGTTCATTTTTATTTTTCGTATACCTAAGGGGAGTTCCCCTCTTGACTGTCTGCTTATAGCCCAATGGGTCTTTTTCTTGATTAATACTATAGATTTTTATGTCCATTTCTCTTCCTTCTTTAGCTCTATATACTTGCTTGTTAGTTCTTGTCAAAAAAGGGGGGAGATATTCAAATCCACATGTGTATTTGTGGTGTTGTGGTGATGTGAGAGTAAGGGGGAGTCACTCATTTCACATAGGACACACAAGGGTATGAGACTTAGAAACCTAGAGACCTATGAGTCCACACACTTAGTGAGAAAGCACTAAGATAGGTGGAGTAAAAAATTAACCCAAAAATCAAAACAACTCAACTTGAAAATTGTTGCTCATTTCTAATATATTGTCTCATGCTTATTACTGTTCATGGAGATTGCACACATATTAGACTTTTGGCATGAGGAAGGGGGTTGTTTTGTGGTTGTGTTTGTAGGGCTTATTCACTCAAAGTACAAGTGACTTCAAGACTATTGAATTGAAATCTTACTCTTGTGTTGTTGAGTCCATGTATTTGGGTTGAGGAGAATCAATGTATTTTGTATGTATATATGTATTTGGGTTTTTCCATAGAGTTGACAAAGGGGAGATTGTTGATGTATGTCAATACCATAGGCATTTGGGTAGTTCTAGGAGTCTTGTAAGTGTCATCTGTGATCTCACAAGTTCAACTCATGAAGCCAAGAAGGACCAAAGACCCAAGGAAGAGCACGGGAAAGTGGCACACCATGGAAGGTATATCATATACATGCATATAATTTTGTGTACCTTAAAATAAACCCAGACATGGTTTAGGTCCCTTGTGAATACCCAATGACAACCCCTAAATCAGAGCCCAAAACATAAGAACATAAATTTACAATCAAATCAATTACGAAATCTGCAATCAATTTCTGCAAAATTGGTTGCAAAACTCACAATCGATTTCGATGATGATTTTCATCTCAGTTAGAAACCCCGGAGGCCGAAACCGATAGACCCAAATTGGTTTTGATATGAGTTTCGGGGATTTTCCTCAAAACAAAAATCGGTTTCTAAACCCTAAATTGATTTCGAGTCCATTGGACATCCAAAATTGATTGGGCATTCTGAAACTGATTTAGAACCCAAATCGGTTTTGAAACCCCCAATCAGTTTGGAGGGCATTTTTGGAAATATGTTTTTTACGAAATCTAAGGCAATATTTTTGAAATTTGAACTCCGATTTTCAAGTCCAAATGTCCAAAATGCTCCTCCTTATCATATATGTCTATCCTAAGGCCATAGGTGCTCCTCCCTACTATAAAAGGTATTTTTTCTATTTAGGGTAAGAAATCTCCAACACTCCAAGTTATTTTGAGTGAGCTAACTATTTTGAGAGCCCTCTTCACTATGCAAACCTCCATTACCTACATATTATTGAGCTTTAGTAGCTAGCATCCTATGCTTCATTATCTCATTCTTTCTCTCCTATTGAGCATTACTACTACTATAGATGAGAGGTTGTGGTGAGCACTTTCCCAAGAGGATACTCACCTTTGGCTAAGCTCAAGGAGCACTAAAGCCAAGTACTTGGAGCTTATAGGTAGCTAAGGTATACTAACTCAACAAAGAGCACCTCACTATTGAGCAACTAGCAATATCAACCATATTATGGTAATATTTTCTTGTCTTTGCATTCATTTACACTTATATTCATTATTGTTATTACTTTACTTCTGCTAGAGTCACTAGAAGTTTAACTACCTCTGCTGAAGACACCAAAAGTAGTACACACTCATCGAAGACATCTAGTGTTGTTGTTTATCTTGTCATTGAGCAAGTAGTTAGCCTTGTATACTGACCTAGATTGTAATAGTACCTAAATGAAATATACCTAAGCTCGGTAGTGTGCTTTAGAAGAGTGGATGTAGGCCCGATTACCGAACAACTATAAATCTGTTGTTGTGGTTGTGATTATGTGATTTCTTGTCTCTTCATATTTATGCTCTATATTACTCTTTTTTAGCATATGTTTGATATTATTCTTGAGTAGTTACATTGAATCACACACTCACTTACTTGAGCAAATTGAAAAAAGAATTAATAACAACCATAAGGTAAATTAAAAAGGGGTAAAGTAATTGAGAAATCCTATTCACCCCCCTCTAGGATTACGTTAGTCATTTCACTCCTTTCCCCTGGAAAGAAAGTAGACATCCAACCCTGTCTATAAAAACCTGAGTTGGTGGCGACTCCAAACCAAATTTTGGAGGCCGACCCGTGTTGGCTAGGCATGGTTCCCTGAAGTGGGGCAAGCCGACCACCCGGTGTTTCCTCGACACCCACATTCACAAAACTAAGTGTGGGACTCTCTTTTTAACCCAATGCAAGAATTTTACATTCTATAAAAATTCAAGCATCAGGCAAAATTTAAGTGTTGGATACAAATTCAGGTGTCAAGTTATAAAAATAATTTTATTTTGTGACACGTACATTTATGGAAATCAATGACATGTATGCTTATGAGAAGCTACCCTAAAAAGATAGGTAATTGGGGTGTCTAACATTGTCCCCAAATACAACAAAATAACTTACCCTTTTCTTTGAAAACCAAACTAGTACTAGGAGTTAACCCCATAAACCTTCGGGTCTCGACTTCAAAAGGAAGTTGATGTCTAACTGGATTGGTATACCCGAGTTGGGATGATTCCCAACAAAGCCTCATCCCTAGATCAGCCCCATACACAAACTAAAAATGAAATAAAAATGGGGTCAGAACCCAAAAATAGAGTGAGGGACTTTGATCCTTTTTCTTTCCCTTTTCTTGATGTCCACAATGGGAATACACTAAACATCTGTTTCCTTCTTCAGTTCATCCACCACATAATCCAAATACCCTTGTCAACCTTTATAAAGTAGGTTACTGGCTTGGATGGCAGAGATAAAACTCGAAAATAGACTCTTATGTACTCCTTGGAATATAAACTCAATCTGATTTAGGAACCTAAATATAACTTCCTTCATGGTAGTTCATAATGGCATGATAAGATGCCAACTAATCCATTCCTAGAATGACATCAAAGTCCTTTATTTCTAAGAGTATCAGATAGCGATTAACTTATGTCCATCAATGACTATCACACAAGACCTGGATACAGTGTTTGTAACCATGGTTTTTTCCAATGGCGTAGATACATACAGAGCCTCATTAAGTGGTATGGGGGTAGTGGTGACATGCTCCACAAAATCATGAAATATAAAGGAATGCATGGAACCCAAATCAATGATTATGAATGTAGTATGATCAAAAAGTGAGAATATTTGTGACCACAGTAGTCGTAGATACCTCAGTGTCCTACTCAGTGATGGCATAAACTCTGGCTCAAGTCATCAGAATCACTCTCTCATCAATGGGCTGAGTAGTGGAAACCTTCTTCCAAAGAGGATAATTTTTAATCAAGTGGCCAACTTAGCTACATTTGTAGCACTATTCAAAGTGTGGCTTTTGGCATTTGGTGCACGCCTTAGCCACCCTCTTCATCTCAGCCTCCTTAGCAACTCTCTTGAAACCATCATGGCTAGTAGCTTCCCAGTTATGAAACCCACTTAGAGGAAGCCATGTCATGTCACGTTCCCTATGCCTCTATAACTTGTCACAGTCTAGCCCTACCAACTTTTCCATCTCAACATCAGCAAACGATCTGAATCATAGAGGTGTCATACGGGTGTGGATGGTTGGTTGCAACCCCTTCTAGGCTTACCTTCATCGTCAAGAATGAAGTGAGATGCACAACAAGACAGCTCAATAAACTTCACTTTGTACTAAAGCACAGATATGTTGCCTTACACAAGGCCATAAACTCAACCTCCTTTTGATCTATGATGCTCTCTAGAAAGTAGTTGGGGTGGAAAGCATCTAGAAACATGTCCCAAGTCAAAGGCTCTTCATCATAAACTAAGGTGTACTCGGTAACCTGCCACCAATGTTCCACATCGCCACGCAAAATAAAAATGGCTAGATTCACCTTATGAATCTTAAGATAATTCATGACTTTGAAGATTTTCTCAATTAGCATTAACTAAGTTTCTACCTCCATGGGATTAGAAGTGCCATGGAACTTAGGAGGTTCCATATGGTAGAACCTTTCAACAGCCCTATCCTCATGCTCAACCTCCTTGTCCCTAGGTGGTACACCACCCACTACGTGCTCACGAACTACGTCAGTCAAACTAAGAATAGCCTCCCAAACACTAGTCCGGCCATGATCTTCTTGCAGAGGGGTGTTTAGACAAGCTCTAGTGTTCCTTGTAGGTGGCATTCTTACCTATAAACATTAAGGCAATAGTCAAATAATTGTATTTATCAAGATTATATCATGTATAAACACTTTAACTTCATAGATCAAATAATCCTCAAGATCAATTCCACTGACTTGAGATTATCCACATGAATCTCTCAAAGATAATCTCATCTCCAAACATAAAGAATCTACAAAATCAAAACCTAGCTACCATGAAACCAACTCTGTTACACCTCAAAACCCACATGCGAAAATCATAGTATAAATATGGAAAGACACGTACATGGTATCGCAGATCTCAAAGTGTGACATTACTCTTTCCTTGTAGAAGGAGTTCTTACTTATCTTATCTTACATAAATTGTAGCATATTTTTGTCATTCTTTTATCCAATGAAATATCCTCAATTACCAAATGATATTCGCAGTGGAAACATAACCATACAGAAACAACCATCATCATCAAGTGTATAGTAACATCAAAAGTCCATAATCAAAAGAGCCAACATCAAATCCACCTCAATAGAAGAAAAATAATCTCTATCTTATAGAAAACCTTGTCTCATACATGAATGTACTGAAAATAAAATTGAATAGAAAGAAAGTAAACAAAACAATGATATTCTCATCCGTACGAGCCAACCCGGACCAAACCTATAAAATAATATTACAGAGTGTCATCTAAAATGGTGTTAAAAACATGGGTAAGATATAAAACTTATGAGAGAACATACATAATGTCCTAGGGAATAAATCAAAGTATGCATGAGTATAACACACTAGTAAGTTGAAACATGTGTAACAAATATGAATAGAACTAACTACAAAAATGATCAAATTTTATAAAGGTGCAACAAGTACTAAAGTCAAATCAAGCAGAAGTCCATAACTGAAACAAGTGTAGCTCATAAGGAAAGTAAAACATGCAATACAAATACATACTAAAAAATCCCCATTCATAAGTAGGCCTTTGCACTAATCAAGTAAGCTACCTTAGCTAATAGATATCAAAACAAGATGCATGTTCATTAAAGCCTAATGCAGCTCTCAAACTCACATAACCCAAGAAGGGTTTCTAACAAAACACACCTTAGATCAAATCAACTCAACCCATGTAAGGTTCCTAATCAAATCTCGACAAAACACATCGTATCAAATCCAACGGATTAGCTCACATAGGGAATACAATAAATCTGAAATCATAAAATCTATGCAAGGTCTCCGACAAAACTAAAATCTCATATAACCCATGTAAAGTCTTTGACAAAACTGAAATCTCATATAGAACTAGTGGGCATGTAGTGTCGTCTTCACCCTATTAATGCGACTTGGTGATTGGGTACCAAAGAGGAGTCACTAAACCGCTATAGCCAACAAAAATTCCTCAGGGAATCAAGGGTTAGCCCACAAAAATCCCCTAGGGCATCAAAGGTTAGGCTGCAAAAATCTCCCAGTGCATCAAGAAATAGCCCAAAAAAATTTCCTAGGGCATCAAAGGTTGGTGAACAACTAGTATTGTCTTCATCTATTAGTGATTCTAGTTGATTGGCTCAAGAGGGGTCAATTGACCGTTATAGCCCACAAAAATCTCTTAGGGCATCAAGGGTTAGCCTACAAAAGTCCCCAAGAGCATCAAGGGTTAGCCCACAAAAATCCCTGAAGGCATCAAGGCTTGGTGGAAAACTAGTGTCGTCTTCACCTATTAATGAATCATAGTGATTGGGTCAAAGCTAAATCCTCAAATACAAATGATACTTTAAAGCCATGAATATATGGAGTAGTATGCAACTACATAAGGATACGATCTAAGAGATGTCCATGTAGTAAAACTCATATGTGAGACCATATAAAGCCCATGTTTTAAACCAAATAAAAAGTAATAACTCATACTCACACCAAAACCAATTGCTTAGAATTCTTTTTCTGACTTTTTAAAACCACATTAGTATTAAAAGGCAGTTTTACATAAAATCATAATTTATGGTGATTTATCCAACTTCTGAAATCCATGAAGTAATGGTGATTTATCCAAAAATTTAAAAAGTGTAAAAGCCTGGATCAGATCTAAGGCAGTTTTACATAAAATGATAGTTGTGAGCTCAATTTAAATCGGAATCATGTGTGGTTTGTTTTGTTAGCTTCATGTGATTGCATAGTTATGTTTTTTATGGATGAATGTAATATTTTATAGGTGTATGGTCATGATTATCTCCCCCTCTCTCTCTCTTCTCTCTATCTTTAATGGTTGTACTCCCCTTAAGCAGCCCGAGAT
>JAOXJP010082237.1:870-14951 GCA_025762735.1 Platanus orientalis | reverse complement strand
TTCATGAATAGCCTATCTTTTCAAAATGAGAGCCCATCTCTATTGGTTGATACTCATTTCAAAACAGGATACCTCCAAATTTATTTAGAAAACACCAAAAGAGTTGACTATCGGTACAAGAAGGCATTTCAAAAAGCAAACATTTTTCAAAAACCTTAACCCAAAAGTAAATGACAAGTTTCAATCCATAGTCTTTTCGGATATTTCAGTTGTGAATGAGTCAGTCAGAACACCTCATTACAGTCTAAATACACCATTTAGGTCAAACCCTAATCTTTCACAAAAGCATTAGTAGGATTTTGAGGGTCCACATTTAGGAGCTCCATCTATGTTATCTATAACTTTTCTTGCCTCTGCAAGTCTTCCCTTAATAAAGTAGCATAGGTCGAAAAATTACCATTTTACCTTTTTGTCTTCAAAAGCCCAAAACTCAATATCTACCATTTAGATCACTAAATTTTCTCTTGCCTATATAAACCTTCTTGTCATTAAGCATCACAGGTGAAGAATCCTTATTTTCACATTTTTTTAACTTGCAGGCAAAAAATTACCATTTTACCCTTTTCACCTCTGAGAATTTATCCCTAGACCTTGAAAAGATTCGTAAAGCTTCTCCCTTTACCTGAATGATGTCTTGTTAGTTCATATGGCTCCAAGACTCTCAAGACTTTAACACCTTTTGGCCCATTGGTTGTCCAGAATGGGCCCCACCCGTTCATAAACCCTATCATATCCAAAATACAACGTTTTGTTTAGGTTTATTGCATCATAGGTCTTTATTCAAACTCATTCCAAAACCTAATTCCGTCCATGCTAGTGCAACTAGAATGTCTAGGAAACCTGAAAACCACTGTTTTTTTTTTTTTTTTGCAACCAACAGTGTTTGAAAAGTAAAAAAACAAAGTCGGGCAGAACCACTCGTATCTACGTGTTTTCAATTTTCTTCAGAAAAATGGCTTTTCCTGTTTCTCCCCATATACATATTTGATTAACTCGACATTTATGGCAACACTTTCAGTGATCCAACCCGTACATATTCCTTGAAGATTTTGGTAGAAGATTTTACCATCTTACCCTTCTTACAGTTCAATGAAGCTTTTTCCAAATTTATCAGAAATTGGACTTTTGAGGGTTTGCGGATGTCGGATAGCGAATCCGGTTGATGAGTGTGTCTGCAAGGACTAAGCAGAAAAAAAATAAAAAATGGATGTGAAACTTTGTTTTGGAATCTTTATTTACTGTATCATTAATCTAAATCCCAAATTACTACATCATCAATCTAAATTCTTTTCCAAAATTATTACATCATAAATCTACCTCTCTCTCATTGGTCCATGTCACTAATCCAAGTGAACAAGCACACCCTCATCTTCATCCTCCACCTAAGATAGCTAAGTTAACCCTAGCCTCTCCCTTAGCCAAGTTACCTAGTACAAAATCCTTGAACCCTAGCCATCCATTTTAGATTGAATCCTAATCCTACACCTAAAAACCACCTAAACTAATTACCACCCTTCATCTTAGGTTAAACCCTAGCCACATATTACAACCCTTTGGAGGCTATAAATACCCCCCAAATTCATGCTCAAGAGGGTTAAAAACAAGTAACCCTAAAAAACCTAAGAGAAAGAGGAAGAATACGAGAATTTTTGCAAAATTAAGGCCACTTGGACCTAAGGTAAGCCTAAACCCTCTATGCTTTGATAATCCCTAAATTCATATGCTCATTTTACATGTTGTTATGCTGTCAAAATCATGTTAAATCATTGCTTCAGTTCGGGTTACATAGTAGAGGCTCAACAACCTCTACTTGTTCTTATTCCTGAACATGCTTTAATGTCGAATTTTTTGGTAAATTTTCTACACCTGTTTAAGAACAAATTTTAGAATGTCACAGTAGACATGTATGATATTTAGTAGATTTAATTTCATGATTTTAGAAGCTGTGGAAGGCCTCGAGATGGCCTCCCAAATAGACCCCAAAATCTGGGTCTTTTGTGACCTGATTTAGCTAATTTATTACTGATTTTTTTGTAGAATTTTGTAGATATGATCTGGAGCTAATTTTTGGATATGATATTTTTCCTGGTATATTCTTGCATATGGTAGAAATTTTATAAATTTTCAATGCCCCTAAGGGGTTCCAATGGCTGAAACAAGGTTGTTGGATTTTGGGTTTAGGCATAACGTCTAAATTTTAAGGGAATTAAAATTCAGGTGTTGGAAAATCAGGCGTTAGACAATCAGGCGTTAGAACAAACAAAGGCTTATCATATATGGTTGGAAAGATCTCTCTCTTAGCTTTTCAAATTGACTGACCACGCTCAATTTAAAATTTTATGGAGAGAGATATGCCCTCTAGAGTGCAGACTATCCAAACCTAACGCCTAAAATTTAATCTGTTCAAATTCTGGCATTGATAGAAAATGTAGGTATCAGTTTCATAATCAAGCTTAGACAAACATAGGATTATCATATATGGTTGGAAATCTCTCTCTCAGCTTTCCAAATTGACTGACCATGCTCAATTTAGAATTTTGGGGAGAGAGATATGTCCTCCGGAGTGTAGACTGTCCAAACCTATTAAAATTCAAGCGTTGATAGAAAATGTAGGCATCAGTTGCACAATTAGATGTTAGACAAACATATGCTTATCATATATGCTTGGAAATATCTCTCTCACAGCTTTTCAAATTGACCAACCACGCTCAATTTAGAATTTTATGGAGAGCGATATGCCTTCTAGAGTGAGGATTGTCCTAAACCTACACCTTTATACTAATCTGTTAAAATTTAGGTGTTGAAAGTAAATATATGCATTGGAGAAATTCAGGCGTTGGGATCTAGGACTCACCCCACTGAACCCTAACATTCCCTAAAGCCTATACACGGGCAAATGACATCTTGGAATTCATCCATGTGCTTAAGCACCTTTGTGGGATTTGTTTTCATTCCAATGCTTGAATTTTTATTCAGGCTTTGAGAGGAATTTTAGGCGTAAGGATGAATTTCAGGCATCAGGATGAATTTTAAGCGTTATGCCTGTGTTAAAAATCACTCTGTTATTAAATGTCTGGCTTTTCATTTTGGGCCTAGGGCAAAGGCAATAGACCACAAAAGGGGCCCACCCCTATCTACAACTTTTCACCCTTCTGGGACCTACACAAGGGGTTCAAAAACCGAGATCAATTGTTGGCTTTCAGCAACTGACGCCTGAATTTCATTTGAATTAAATTCAGGCTTTAGAGTGAAATTTAGGCGTTAAGCCTATGAAAGACAAATGAAACCCAACTTCAAACCATTTCATTCCATAGACATAATCTAGGGATCCCTTAATTGCAAATGCTTCTTTCAGCTTCCCCAACAATCATAGTAAGGTTGACTATACACTTGTGATTTTCGAGTGTATTCGATACCTAAACTTTACCTGGGAGACAATGCCTAGGTCGTGGCTGTTGCGTTAGTGTGATCAAGTTGAGTCAACCTACCCAATCACTACCATTCAACCTGTCCTAACCTTTTACGGTCTCCCTCTTACCTTAAGGTCATGTCATAGTGGTTTGCGACCCAAAGACCCTAAGACTTGGCCATAGTCTAATTAAGTTCTTAAAATCATTCACATTGGTATAACATAGTCCCAACCCCCATTTCTCTAACTTGTTCACATTTTACAGTAGTGTGGAGTACTCTGTAAGTATACAAACAATCTAAAATGAATCTATATTGAATCACTCTCACAGTTAGACGTACTTGACTACTGAGATTGGCAGACACAACATACCCCTAGAACTACATATAGTTTGATCCTGATAAAACCCTAGGAACACCCGAACCACAAGATCAGGTATGTAGAAAGCTTGAGACTATATCTCAGGTGCAACTGCAATGATCACACCATGGGGGTAGTCCAAATTAATAACTTAACATTTAACAAAGCATGGACTTTAGTATAATTCAAAATAGGTATGAATGAGAGAAGCCGCCCTAAAATAACGGGTATTTGGGGTGCCTAACATCTTCCCTAAATACAACTAAACAACTTACCCTTTATCTCAGGAAAGTAGACCAGTATTACGAGTTATACCCCTAGACCTTTGGGTCTAGACTTCTCCTTTTCCCTTAAAGAGAAGAACCGATGCCCAACTCCATTGGTTAACCCTGAGTTTGTGGCAACTTCCATAAAAGCCTAACCCTCCTATAAAAGGGTTAACAACCTTTCGCGTACTGACATCGGGCACTGAAGAGTGGGCTTGAAAACCATAAACGGGCAGAGGAATTTGAATCCCTCCTCGGACCCCGATGTCCACATTTACAGAAGAGTTAGTCTCAATAGCTGGGCCCTAACCATTTGCCTAGTGGGGAATTGACATAGTTGGACCACTTCCTTGGGAAAAATGACAGATGAGGTTCTTGGTAGTGGCCATCGACTACTTTACTAAGTGGGTAGAGGTCAAACCCTTGGCAAAAATCACCGAGAAAAACATCTGTGACTTCACTTGAAAGTCAATCATTTACCGGTTCGGGATTCCTCGTGGTATCATCACTGATAATGGCAAGCAGTTTGATAATTCTCGATATTAGGAATTTTGTGCAGAACTTGGAATCAAGAAACTAACCCCTAGGCCAACAACCAAGTAGAGGTTTCCAACTGGACAATTCTAGGTATAATCAAGAAAAGGCTTGAGGAATCTAAAGGCCTTTGGCTAGAGGAACTATTAAGCATCCTTTGGGTGTACTACACCATGGTAAGGACTCCCACAAGGGAGACCCTGTTCTTACGGGTGTTTAGAACCGAGACCATGATGCCTGCCGAGATTGGGATGGCCACACATAGAACAATGAACTTCAACTCAGGGAAGAATGATGAAGGCCTGAAGAATAATCTTAACTTGTTGGAAGAAAAAAGGGACGAGGCCACACTTCGGATGACGGCCTACAAGAAAAGAATGACAAAGTATTATAATTTATGAGTTAAGGTAAAGAGATTCATAGTTGGGGATTTAGTGCTCAGAAAGGTGAGCCTAGTGATATAAGACCTGACAGAGGGAAAGCTAAGACCGAACTGGGAAGGACCTTACCGGGTAACATGTTGCAATAGACCTGAGACCTACCACCTCGAGATAATGCAAGGGGAGCCCCTACCACAACCATGGAATGTAGAGTATTTGAGAAAATATTATCAATGAAATTGATGTTATAACTCTAACTAGTGAAATATCCTTACTCGGCAGGATCAAGAAAAATTTTAGGTCATCCCGCCTGGGTTACAAAATTAATACTTAGGTCATAAGATTGACCCTAAGCCACAAGACTGGCCCATCTTTTTAGGCCCTCGCACTCCATGCTCAGGCTACAAGATTAGCCCTCGGGTTACTAGATTAACCCTCATGTCACAAGAATGACCCTAGGCCACAAGACTGGCCTGTCTTTCCAGGCCCTCGTGCCTCATGCTCGGGCTACAAGACTAGCCCTCAAGTTATAAAAATAACCTTTAGGTCACAAGATTGACCCCGAGTCGCAAAATTGACCCATCCTCCCACTAAAAAAGTATAAGGCAAAGAGAAGTCTCACAAATTAGTAAAAGTAAAGAGGCTCGAAGCATATTAGAATGCGCACATCACAACTAGAGTAGACCTTCCTCTACTGAGTAAGTGTAGCTACACCCTCTCGCACATAAATTAAGTTTGAGGAAATATTTAAGAGTATCTGACGACATTATCAAAGAAAGGCTCCCGTATGGGGGAAATGGCTTAATCCCAAAAGAATGCCACTAGGAACCTAAAAACACAAGAGACCCATCGGGTCTTCTCCCTCTTTTTGAAGAGGCGTTTAATGGGCAATACACCCGCTAGCCGAGGTTGTGTTAGCCCCAAGATGCACTTACACTTAGAAAAATTCAGTTGCCATTACTTACCTCTATTTGTCGTTAAAATGTTAACCCCGAGGCATACCTATACTTAAAAAAATTTTATATTGTCCATCCCTACTCGGTTAAAAGTCAATTACCCCAAGATGCACTCATACTTAGAAAAATTTGGTAATTATTCCTATGCTCTTAGGGTCCCCTATCCCAGCCTACCCAGATACGAATGGGGAACCCGAGAAGAAATTACCATGACAATATTCACACTTAGAAAAATTTAAAGAAAAAAATTGCAAACAGGATGCAATACACATAAACGGGGCAAAAGAAAATTTTATTCACTTAAAAATAGCTTACAAAAGTTAAAAAAAGAAAAGTACAACTATGCTTGGGGGTTGCCATCCCCCTAGACAACTTCTCCCCGGATGACTTCTCCCTGGGCAGCTTCTTCCTAAGCATCAGCCCTCGTTTCCTTGGCCATCCCCTCGGCCACTCCTTCTCATTCTTTTCCTTGGTCGGTTCCTTCTTGCCCCTCCTTGGCCTCTGCTTCCCCCTTGTCGGGAACAATAGAGGCAAAGTCACAGTCAGGGAATGCCTCGGCCACCAGTTCCCAGAAGTTCTCGAATCCTTCCAGGAAACACCCGCACTTGACGATTTCAAAGGCATCCGAGGCCAAGTATTTGGCCATGGCCACCTCGAGGGCCCCTTTAAGGATCTTTTCCCTATCCGCCTTGGCCTCAATGTATGCCCGCTCTAAGGCCTCGACCACCTTCCTATTCACCACAACCTCGAGGGTTGTGGCAAACTTGTCCTTGACTGCAATGCAATAGTTCTTCTCTGCCTCGAGTTCTTCTCACCCGGGAGATCTCCCTCTCAGCCGCTTATAAGCACATTATCAGATCTTCAAAATGAGCCTCATGTTCAGTAACTCGAGCAGCCATGCTAGCACGAGAATCCTTGGCCCATTTAACCTTATCTTCGAGCGCATAGATCTAGGCCTTCGCACTCTCCCAAGTGGCCTTGAGTTTGTTCTTGGTCTCGGCAAGGTGATTCAGGACGTCAGCTCAGACTTGCTCACTGAACTTATACCTCTAGATAGAGGCCACCATCAGATCCATGGTCTAGAAAGATAAAGTTCGGTTAGTATAGAAAAAACATAAAAAAATAAAAACAATCAAACAAAAAACACAAAGGGAAAAAGGATTTTTACCTTAGTTGTATAATGCATCATGTCTCGATGCAAGGTAGAATGGGCAACGGTCTTCCTCAGAAACGCAGCCTAAAAGGTAGTCTCCCCCAGGACTTAGCTTTGACAACCAATACGCGGGCCCCATTGAGGACTTACCTCTTTCAGAGACCGAGGAAGTCATTGGGGGACTCGTTGTGGGTGCCACCCTGGTAGAAGTCATTGCGGTCACGGTTGGTGGGATGGGGACCTACCTCTTAACCCCGGTGGTGGGGGCTGGAGAAGACCCGACTGTTTCCTCCTCCAAGTCTATGACTAGGATGTTGGCAGTAGGAACGGGAGGAGGTGTGTGCTGGGCAGTTTGAGTTGGTACCGCCTCGGGGGCAACCGGGGGGCCCGAGCCTCAAAAGGCCCCCCAGAGACAAAGTGTTGCTTCCTCTTCTTTGAGGACACCGCTGCCATTGCCTGGCCAATTACTTTGGCCTCTCGGGGTTTTGCTTCTCAGATCTCCTGGGTTTGAGCTAAAAATTTCCTATTTGTCTTCATTTTGACACAAAAAATAGACTCTAGGTCAATGATTAATCAAAGAGAAAAAAGGAAAAAGGAAAGAAAGAGAACGGGGCTTGACAGATACAAAATAAGGATAAGTTACCTAGGTCTGGACCAAACCTGCACTAATGAAGTTTCTTGGGTATAACTAGGTCTGGGAAAGCGTGGGATGGGTAGTTTATGACGTCCTGGATACGAGCCTTCTCCTCGGGGGAAAACTCGTCTACTTCAGAAACTAACACAAAAAAGAGAAAAAGGGGAAAGAAACAAATAAGACAATTGAGAAAAGGGATACTTAAAAAAAAAACTACAGATCGTGACTTACCTCCTGGGCTGATGGCCGACCCCCAGGCCTGGTTGAACTTTACTACGGGGACCTCCCTCGGAGGGTACTCCCAACCTTTAATAGAAACAAAAAGGTATCGGTTCCTCCACCGGCTATTAGAGCTCAAGAGTGTGGTTACTAAGGTTATAGTCGTGTCCCGACTAGTAAAGAAAAACCACCCTAGCTCTTACTCCTTTGGACAGTAGCAGTGAAAGAATTCATTAAGGGTGAGGTGATGCTCCCCCTTGAAGGTCAACTTCCATAGGATCATGCATCCTATGGCTATCTGCCAGGCATTGGGCATTAGCTGCCCTAGTGCTCGTCCAAGGCAGAATGTCAGTTCCCTAAAAAATAAGGGTATCAGAAACTTAAGGTCTGCCATAGGGCGTGCTTGTATAATGCTATATTACTGGCAGGGGCTTTGAAGGACCATGTTTCCCTGGGGGCAGAAAGGATGACTCCCTCGGGGATAAGGTAAGTGGAATAATATCGAGTCAGGGTTTGTACCCTTAACTCGAAACCATAAAGGGTGGCAATAAAATCTTGCTCAGGAGTAATCTCCCCCGCCAACTCCTAGGCGTTAGATGGAGTTGGTTCGGTGGCCTGCTCCGTGGGGTTTTTGTCGGACCTCTGATAGGTCATTGGTTCTGTTGACCATCCGGTCAACGGTATCCCTAGACACCATTGAATAAAATTGAAAAAATGAAGACTTATGGAAAAATAGAAAATAGGAAGGAAAACAACACCAAGGTGCTGAAAAGAAAGGAAGAGATAAAAATTAAAGGTCATAATAGAAGATTGAAAACAGGTAGAGAACAACTAAATGAAGCTACAATACAGTAAAGGTTAAACTACAAAGTAAAAAACAGAATACCTAGGAAAGGGGGAAATTGGGGAAAGACATAGGAGACAATGGGCAATAGGTGCCCGAAAATAGGAAAAACGCCAGAGGTGATGAAGAAAAATATCCCAGAAGTGCAGTAGCACAATAGGAGCCGGAACGAACAACGACTGAACATCGGGAAGCAAAAGACTGGCCGAAAGTTGCTTAAAACGA
Source organism: Platanus orientalis (assembly GCA_025762735.1). Lineage (NCBI taxonomy): Eukaryota > Viridiplantae > Streptophyta > Magnoliopsida > Proteales > Platanaceae > Platanus > Platanus orientalis. Next base: position 5,971 of record JAOXJP010082237.1, on the reverse strand, counting down.
AGATTAGAAATACGAGAGATAGAAAGAAAAAAAAATAAAGAAAAGCTAAGCCATATTTTGAGAGGGATACTTATAGGCTACCCTGGGGATTCTTGACCCTACGCGTGTCATGCATTCATGGGTTTGCAAAATTAACCTAGGAAATGAGGCGACGTGCAAATCTCGAAATCTTTAAGAAGTTTAGATATGACCGTTCGATGACATAGGGATTTGAAAAGACACGACAATTGACATAACTTGTAACCGGCTCTAACACGCCCTATCAGTTACCGAAATCCATTAAATATGAGACCATCATTAGCACCTGTCTCCAGTCGGTGTCACCTCGGTAACTAAAATGACACTCTGCCTACATTGAAATAAATAGTAACGGCCACAAACAATTCATATTCCCAAGCCATGTAACCTTAGACTAAGGAATAAAGGGGGCAACTGATGGGGAGAATACTGAGGTTCCTATTAACCAACCCTGATGAACTAGTAGTGTCTTGACTATAGGGGAACCGATGCAAAGAATTCTCGAGAAGATCAACCCGGGGAACCTTCGGGGATCCCCCGACCCAAAAATGCCGAGGTCATCGGTGAGAAGCTAGGAATACCCCTTGGTACCCGACTCCTCGAGTATTCCGAAAATAGTCTCTACTGTTGCTTAGATCACTCGATACCCAAAGGTTAGTCGAGACCTTAAAGCACCCTATACCCGAGAATCCTCGACATGCAAAAATATAACGATCCTGACTACTCTACTTGAAGATAAGCACAACCCAAAAATTGTTATCAGGAAAGAATATTCTCTACAGTTGTCCTAACATACTGAGAAAATGACAAAGAGAGCAAGGAGAGACATAGTAAAGAACATGGGGGAAAGCAATAGGCAAGATCTCATTTGATACGCCACTACTCAAGCCTATAAGTATGGATAATGGCTCGCTTTTCAAGTATGAGATAATAGAAACCCTAATTTAAGAAATCTTCTTCTACATTCTCCCTGTCATCTGACTTGACTGTTGAGAGCTAGAGGCCAGTCCCCTACTGACACCTAGCTTCTTGACCTTCTATTTTTTCGTGTGTGTAGTGTTCGCTTCGCCAATGACCTGGACTAGTCATGGGACCATCTGATGGGTGTATAGTTACCTGCAAACTGATACACCATAAAAAACCATCAACCATAATGGTTTTTTTAAGTCATATGTAATATGTTTGTTAATCCCATGGTCAAAACTCCCATGTAAAGTTCATATGTCTCGTAATTTTCCAAGTTATACCTAAAAGAAGACTACAAGTGAAGATGTCAAAGTAGATTAAAGACAAAGCGTAAAGAAAGAAGAATGCCTCAAGAACTCCGGAGTCACCAATGTATAATTCGTGCATACATCATGCAAGATTTTGAGTGTGAGTGGACCATAATGTATACCTATCTATGCATGGGAAAATCACTCAAAATCCCAAGGAAAATGCCCAAGAGAGAGGGACTAGTGAAGGCCAAGACAAGTTCAGAATCTGACTTTCTAAGCGATTACTAGATTGGTAATTGGTTACAAGCTTAATTGATTACCAATAGGGTAATCAATTATGGTGGTAACTAAGATCAAAAATAAAACTCCTGAGCACCTAGCCCCTTGTTGTAATCGATTACAATAAGGGTTGCAAATTTTCAGATTTTGCAACTCATGTATGTAATTGGTTACACTTGTAATTGATTACGGATATGATAATCGGTTATAAGTGTGTAAACTCGAAAAAATAACTCCATTTTTGAACCTGCGACTAAGATGTGTTGTTTGTTTTAAAAGATTCAAATTCAACATTGAAGAGGGGTCCAGGACCCCTATAAGAGGAAAACTTTTCTATTTAAGGCAACACTTCAAGCACTTTAGAGAGTATTAGAATCCTTACTAAAAGTGAGCCTCTTTCTTGAAAAATCATCCTCTCTCCTTGTTTTGAGTTTTTAAGGCCATCTTCCTTACTGAAAATCACTCTCTGGTTACTCTCCTACTCTTCCAAGCTTCCAACTAAAGAGAAGAGACACTTTTGGGTTATCCCAAGAGGAAACCCTTGCTTGATTAAGCTCAAGAAGCTCAAGCGCAAAGACTTGAAGTATTGTGGGTGTAATAAGGCATACTAGTTGTTCAAGGAGCACTCCTATTTGGTAAGAATAACAACATCAACCATTTAGTGGCAATCTTTATTTTTTCTTTGCATTCATTTCAGATTGTTTAGCTTTCCCTGGAGACACTGGAAATAAGTCTACACTCGCTAGAGACAAAGGGTATAGTTGTGAACTTGCTTAGTGCAAGTAGTTAGGTTTTTGGTATGTTTTTCCCTAAATTGTAATAGCAAATCTTAATAAAAAATATCTAAGCTCGGTAGTGAGCTTTAGAAGATTGGAAGTAGGCCATCATGTCGAACCACTATAAATCTTGCTTGTATTGTGGATTGATTGTGTGATTGCTTGTTTCTTTACTTGTAAGTTCATATATACTCTTGCACACCATCTATTTGATATTATTCTTGAATAGTTACATACTAACACACACACACATTTGTGTTATTTTTAAAAAACAATCATAAGAAATTAAAAAAGGGGTAAACAAGTTTTTAAATCCTATTCACCCCCCTCTAGGATCAATCTATTATGTATTTCAGTTTTGATACAAAGATCCAAACTGTTCTCCATATATACTATGAGGATATCATCTCAATCTTCTATTACATAATGCGATTAGGCTAAAGTCTATTGGAGGGAAAGGAGAATATAGTTGGTCTTGATTTAGGTCAATTTGGAAATTTTAGGGTCTTTGTTGCCCATCCTATGGTAAATGAATAGAAATTTTAGGGTCTCTGTTGCCCATCCTATGGTACATGGAGCTTCTGTAGTTGCTTACCAACTAGAAACAGGACTGCTCAAAACAGGGTTCATCATCATCACCGTCCATCCCAATAAGCCTGAATATGGTCGATATATAGGCAGCCAATGCCAAACCTTTCAAGACTTTTGCCACCACAAACAAGTCAAGACAAATCATTCAACGCAACGAACAACCGACTAAGCCCTAATATACGACAAACTTGAGCCTTCTTATCCCTCTTCTTGGCACCCATATCCCAAGACACACTTCGTCCCACCGTTCAAGACCTCCTAAATCTTTGAATGGACATGACCAATCTCGACACTCCACGCTACTTAAGTGCCACTATGCCATGAGATAGTCACATTAGCAGAAACCATCCTCCTACCCACACTTTCTTAAGCCCTCAACTCCAGTACTCAGTTAGTGAAATCAGGGCACCACTACAACATGGTACATAAAATCTTACTTGCGCACACTGCTCCACCAAAGATATTACAAGGTAAAGGGATCCCTGGTTGGATTTCCTGTGCAACTGTCTTCGCCAACAGACTAAAAATGGCACTTTCACAACTAACAATCCAAAAATATATGTGCACATGCCTGATGTGAACACTTGGAAATGCCTGCCCAACCTTTTTTTGCCAACATGCCATATATGACAAACATGATGTGAGGAGATGACTCCCAATCCACCTACTCCGACAACCAAGAGATGGTATTCACACTGTCTTCTACTATCAACAACCAACAAAGGGATGGTATTCACACTATCTCGTTGTAACTGACAAAAGGAAGGTATTCACACTCACTCACTGTAACCGACAAAGGGAGGTTATGTACACCCTTGATTTAACCGAAACAAGGTATTCACACCATCTCGCTCCAATCAACAGAGGGATGGTATTTATAGCATTTCGCAACTGCCGACATGGCCTGGCTAGCCGGGGATGAAATCGTATGCGCCACGCCCCCTGATGGGACACTGGGGGGCGGAATCAATTCACTTTTTGGAGGTTTTTGATTCCCCCTCCTGAGTGTCTCATCAGGGGGTGTCAGCACTTGATATCAGACCAGCTAGGCGTTGACAATGAATGACTTTAGGGGACAATCTAAAATCTTTGCGACGACTAGATTGACTTATGGGGATAGTCGCCAAAAAATCTCCAGTTGCATGAATTTTGGGGATAGTCACAAAAAGAGGATCACTAAAGAGAGAAAAAAACCCTTCGTTGTGCACGACTTTTGGGACAGTCAAAGAAGGCCCATGCCGGATATGAACTTCGTTAACAATTAAGAAAACCCCCCTACCACAACTTTTGTGGACAGTTGAACAACAACCTCGTCCTGACTTATCGGGATAGTCACAGAAAACCTCCAGTCACATGCACGCACTTATTAAGTGGCCTACGAATGGGCTTCGTTTACATTCCTCGGGTTTGAGGGACTTATAACCAACCAGCTTAGAAGTGGTTTTCACAAATACTTACAATTTTGAGGGAACCGCCAACATCATCACGACTATTCTAGCCTTGAAATGGGCCCACATGCACTTCCCAATTTTGAGAGAACCATTAACATTCTCATCCGGCCTGGAAATGTGCCCCACATCCATTTCCGGTTTGAGAGCACGGTCAACCTTCTCATGACTATGCCGAGCTTGGAAATGGTTCCTAAATGCATTTCCCCGTATCGAGGACACGATCAACATCCTTACCACATAAGCATGACCACAATCAAGACAAGAAAAAGGGATTTGCAAACACACACTCACTCGACAATAACACCCTCACAAGTTGAGGGGTAGCTTTCCAACTTAAAGTTGTTTCCAAAATTGACACCTTGGTGTAACCCCTTTGATGATAAGGCCAAATGGACTATCACAATGCATCACCAATGACATGAACAAGACAAAATGGGAGGCAAAAGGATGCTTAGCCAAAAGATTAACACCACACTTAACAAGACACCTTGTCAAATCACAATTGACTATTTTCATATTCACTATAGTATATAAAACTTCTCCGCATTCTCACCTCTAAATCACTGTCTCATCTCTTCTCATCTCACATTACTTTACATAGTTCATATGGAGGAAAAATCCTCTCCTCAAAGAAAAATCTCTGGGGGCAATGTCTACCACGTAGCAAATAAGGAAAAATTGGTGTAGACTTATTTTATACACACATCCCAAGTTAACTTACCTTGGACCCACATGTTCCAACTCACCTCACGTTAACTAACCTAAACCC
>JAOXJP010082226.1:0-14951 GCA_025762735.1 Platanus orientalis | reverse complement strand
AAAACTTTAAATAAAACATTTCATTCAAAGTTCCCTCCAAATCTTTTAACACACACATGGGCTTAAGTTACTTATATGAGCCTATTTGCTCCACACAATTAAACAGCCCATAATACACACATGATTCATTTTGAATCTTACATATACTTTAAATATAACAATAAATATACAAGGAACAAAGATGTTAAAGATAAGAGGAGAATGGTTTCCCACCTGACACGTTAGAAATGTATATTACCAAATTTCATTGTGTGAAACTTGAATTCAAATTACCCAACAACATGTAGGCTGGTTTATTATTTTATGTGTAGTGGACATTCATTCTAAGCTTCACGTGTAAAGCTTGTTAATTACAATTGCTTTCATTAAGGCAACAATCAACCTCTGATTAAAACCCTTGTTGCACTATGTAATCAAACAAAAAAGAAACGGAAAGGAAAAAAAATAAAAGAATAGAAAATATATGACCTTCATTGATATTTAATTTGCTGCTGGAAAACATATAGCAGCATGTCTTTACAATCTTTATAACTCATACTATAGTTACAAGAATTTAAACATCAACTGCATTGTGGTAGCCATGAATCTTGATGATTTCTTTAATGTTCTTGAAAGGTTTCTTGAACTTGCAGACGTTTAGACATGCAATCCTCAAGAAAGACAATTACTTTTTGATGCTTGGGAGTTGTAAGAATGAAAAGATTGCTTGAATGCTTGATTGTTAAAAAGTTGGAAAAGGTTGAAAAGCTGAAAGTGCCCCAAACAAATGAGATGAAAATTTTACATAGACTTTGTTGTTGTTGTAGACTCCTTGTTGAACTCCAAATTACCCTCTGTTGAAGAGATGTTGACCTTCTTTAAGTGTAACTGTTACTCTTCTAGAAGTTAGATTGTTTGCAACTAAATTGGTGTTAGTTGTCTACTTGATACTAGAACAATAGTTCAGGTTGAATCATTGACCATGTAGGAATGGTACTATTGCTCTTACCTTATTTTATCCTAGTTGACTTTAGATAGGATTTACTGAGACATAGGAGACTTAATACAAATTTTGTATCCTTGAGATGTAGAACTGCTTTTTTGATGATATGTACAAATTAGAGTTGTGCACAAAATGGATTGCTACATTACAAGTCTGGATGTGGTATGAGTCTAAAACATCGTTATAGTTGCGAATTTGTGTGTTAACAATGTCGTTTCTACACTTTTGGGTTTAATTATCAAGCTCTAAGGTCCACTACATCTGGTGAGCATAGCATTTCATAAGTGCTTAATTTGTTTGATTGGGGGCATAATGACAAGCCATGTAAACAGCCACGGTGGGAAATGGTGTAGAGAAGTCGTCTTCAATGAATGCTCGTTGAACCTCCTCTTCCGGATTTCAATTCCTTGTAATTAGGGATTTAGGCTGCCATTTGGATTTGTGGAATTGGGGGGTGGAATTATAATTTCTGCTCCCCAGTTCCAAATCCATGGTTTGGTTGAACTTAATGGGGAAAAGAAATGAAATCAGTGGCAATTGCTAACGGATTTGAAGCGCTGACTTTGAATAGAGTTCTGCTGGGCCGGATACTCTCCTGCCACTTATGACCTGCTGAGGTCCTGTAATCACTTATGACCGGATCCTTCAACCTCATATTGCTCACCTGTAATCATCACCATCGGCGTTTTTTTCAAGTTAAAAAGAAAAGAAAAAAAAAACATCTTCCTCTTATCTCTCTCTCCTCTCTCTGAATAAAAACAGAGTGTAAAGCGGAGGAGAGAAGATGCTACTTTAAACATTTATGCACCCAATGCCCGTCAACACCTCGTTTCTCTTTCTCTCCGACTATCTTCAACACAGAAGCAGAAGCACCGACACGATTCGAAACCGAAACGGATTTAAGTTTGTTGCAATTATTGCTCTTAAACAGAATGTGTCGCCCAACAATGGCAGAGATTCCGTCAAGAACAGGTGGTGGGCAATTACAGTTATCGTCCCCAAACAAAACATTCACTGATTAGCCACCCCATAAATCACCATGGGTTGATGGATCGGCCAGGTTAGAGTGGGAAACAAAAGAGAGAGATGGGTATCGAAATAGGCGCGTAGAAGGATAGCGCTTCGGTCACTAGATGAAACGTTTCCAAAAGGAAAGGCTGGGTACGTTTCATTCTTCAGCATCTTCTTTCTACGTTGTTTCTGAACGAAAACGATAAGAAAAGAGACGAAATGGAACAGATTCAAAAGATAGACTGTCGTGGAATGTGGAAAATCGATTATAGAGAAGGCCACTATTTATATATCAAACAAAATGGGTTTCTATGGTGAATGGCTCTTCACATCGTCGAACATAAGAAAATCGCTTTTTTAGTTACTGCTTCAACACAATGATGGATTTCAAAGCACCACTGAAGTGGGTTTTCTAAGCAGAGATTGCAATCGAAAGATGCTTTAGCTATGAAGGTGGGTTACGCTCTTGGTGTGGATTTTCCTAAGCAAAATTAGGTTAATTCTTAATTCTATGAAATTGAATTCTGTTATTTTAATTTCAGTGGAATTCAATTTTACATGTCAATTTCAACCAAATAGGGGTAAAAATCATAATTGTATGTTCTAAAATAATAAAAATAAAATCTATCATATGCCCATTTTGGTCAAAATTGATATACTTGATTATCTGGACAATTAGTGTAACTTCATACCTGATTTGGTAAAATTTTCAAGAAAGAAATAAAACCATCAGTTTAGTTTTATTAGGAAACAAATGTAATGTCAAGAAAGGAACGGAAAGGATGTTCTGTCCAGGTATTGGTGTCCAGGACACCAGGGAACATCATATGGAATAAAATGCATATTCCAATTTCAAAAAATGCATCATTCACCCATTTTATTCTATATGGCATCCTCTAGTGTCCTGGTCACCATCTTAGACACCGAATCCTGGACAGAACATCCTTTCCTTATGTCCTACTGTGTTTTGGACACAAAGGCCGAGTGCATAGGGTTAAAGTGTAAATTCAGTTTTCAAATGAAAAAATAGGTACCCATAAAAATGGGATGTATCGAGTTAAAACCCTAAGAAAGTGTTTTAATAAATATTGTTAAGTATTTAAAAGAGGCACCAAATTCAAAAACTTATCACATGTCAGTTTGCGTTCAAAACACGGTAGGACATATACAAAATCCTGGACACTACATTTGCTCCCGTTGTTTATTATTATTATTATTATTATTATTATTGTTTTAAGAAACAGTTCTAGATGGACCTGATCAAATTAATTACAAGAAATAGGTCAAGACCAGTCCTATCGTCTATCCAGTCCAATTTTTAAAACACTAATTCTAGATGTGAGCCAGATCTTAGCCCTGTATATTCCCTGATTGCCATGATGGTGTTCGTGGAGAGTCTTTGAATCATAGTTATTGGATACACAATAACTACCTATGAGCAATAAATCGATTCACTTGAATGTGTTCTCAACTCAATTTGGATCAATTTACATGTTGGAGTAAATCAAACCAATCAATCTTTGATCTACCCAATACTTGCGTTCATACATCAAAAGAAAGATTAATAAGCAAACAATTAAGAATATCAAAAACAAGATTAATAAGCAAACAATTAAGATTCACTTATTATGCCAAACAAATTCATAAAGTATAACATTGACCTTGTGAAATTTATTAATTGACCTCCCAAACTTAACAAATAAATCTAATTACTTGAAAAAAACTGATGTTAATAAATTGAATTAGGTAGCTGGATTCACTAATGAAGGTACAGAATGAATTGTGAACTGAAGGAAAATCAAATCAAACTAATAAGTTTCACAACTATGTGAATTATATGTAGAAATTATACACAAGAACATGAGTATTACAAACAAGGTAAGAAATGCACAAGAATCTTATAGACAATGCAAACTATACAATGCAAAAGTGTAGCAGACACACGTTGTAACAAAATGAAACACACCCATTTGCATATTCTTAATCAAGATGACTAAGATCTGTTCAACAATAGTGGGTGGGCATCCAATGGCAATACAACACTATTCTCCATATTTCCAAACCCGGTTGAAGTTGATCCAGTATCCCATAGGGTTGATGTTTCAAATATGATCTCTACCTCATTATGATTTCTTTCAGTAGGCAAGCAGACTGGAGACATTCTCAATCCTTCAAGCTCTATTGCAACTTCTTTCATTGTAGGTCTTTCCTTTCCATTCAAGTTCAAGCATCTCTTTGCAAGACTAGCGACTATTTCGATCTCCTCTTTTCGGCCCTCTACAATTTGCTCATCAAGAATCTCAAAGAGACGGTTTTCTTTTGTTGCCTGGATAAAATATGTGACTAGGTTTCTCTTTTCTTGTGAGCGAATTAAAGAAATTGGTTTCTCCCCTGTTAGAAGTTCTACAAGGACTACGCCAAAGCTATAAACATCACTCTTATCTGTGAATTGGCTTGATTGGAAATATTCCGGGTCCAAGTACCCCCAGGTCCCTTGCACATGTGTAGTTAAGTGAGTTTTGTCAAGAGGGACTGACCTTGAAGTTCCAAAGTCTGAAACTTTGGCTCTATGCTTGTCATCTAAGAGTATATTGGTAGACTTGATATCTCTATGATAGATTGGTATGGAAGCTGATGAATGTAAATAAGCAAGTGCACCTGCAACTTCGGTTAGGATTCTTAAGCGAATGTCCCATGTCATAGGGAACTCCTCACTTTGGTTATGGATGTGGCTAAAAAGTGTTCCATTGGAAATGAACTCATAAACTAGTAGAGGAACATCTGTCTCCAAACAACATCCTAACAATTTAACCACATTTCTATGGTTGATCTGGGAAAGTATGGCAACCTCATTAATGAATTGCTCGACTTGGCCTTCATCAACTAGTTTAGCCTTTTTAATTGCTACAGTTCTTCCATCATATAGCATACCTTTGTATACCGTTCCTTGGCCTCCTTGACCAAGAATTCTGTTCTCATTATAATTATCAGTTGCCTTTTCCAACTCTTCTGCATTGAAAATTTTGTTTTCCCCGACACTTCCCTCTTCTGAAGAAATTTGTTGTTGCAATAACATTCCACCATTTCGTTTGAAAAAAAACTCCTTGATTTTTCTATTCCTCCTTTTCTTTAATACTTTATATAACCACAAACTAGTAATAAGGAGTATAAACAATAATCCCATACCTGAGACAACACCTGCAAAACCTAGAAAGTTGAATTAATTTGACTGAAGTTTATCACTCTCAACCATGAGCCTAGATCATCTCCATTTAAAATGGAGAGATTTACCCCTGGTTCCAATCAACATGCAACACCATACCTACAAGGGGTAATTCAGAAAATATACATGGCATAGGGGATAGTGTTTATGTAAATACACAAAAGATTGATACCCATATTTATTTACCAAAATACCCTTATCAGGTATAGCCTATAGGTTCCGATTTGAGATTAGTAGTACTTCTCTCTGTTTCAAATGTAGATGATTTTTATTATCAAAAAAATTAATAAAAAATGGAGACGATTCAAACTCATCCATGTGATTACTTTGACCTAGAAAAAAAAAAAAAAAAAACCATGGGATTATGATTTTGGGCTTGGCCTCAGGTTTGGATTAGGTGTGTCAACTTAAACCGCTCATCTCAAGCTTGGTTTTTCATGAATTCCATAAACTTAGGCTTGGCTTGACCATGTTAATCAGATGTTCCCTAAGTTCAGGCTTGACACCCTCTTTCTATCCAATCGTGTGTGAGTGAGAAGTGTGGTGCATTAATTGTTGTAGAGACCTTTGAATTGTCAATGTGTTTATGCCATTTTAATCCTGCTCATGAGATCAAGATACGTGGGTGTCACTAGTTCCTAGTCCGCCCACTAACACGAGGACATGGAGCACATATTCAAGAAGAGCGAAGTCCTAACAGACGTTAACACATGTCCAAACCATTGGAACAAAGGATGTGCATAGTAGACGGTATTGTGCTATCAATTTTCATATCTATAGAAGTTGTATTTTGTTCATCATTTCTCCTTCTCGAGGACTTTGAAAGTCCTCGAGTGAGGCATGAACCGAACCTCCTTTAACTGGTTCACCCAAACCAGGGTCAATGTGAAAAAACCACCAACACATAGATTGACGACCACAGTGGGAGCCTACCTCGAAAGGGAAGAAATTTTGACATCCCAAAAACCTAATGATGGACTAGATGCCTTGGTAGACGAGATTGACGGAGAGTTCCAAGCCATACCAGGAAAGCTATCTAAGATGTTCATTACGACATTCAAGCCAATGCTCGAGGAACTACAGTATGAGAGAAGACCAGAGCGCAAAACCAGAAGATGATTCAATGAAGGAGAATTCTTTGGCTCCACACCCAATACCCAAAAAGGGATTCGGGGGCAAGATCAAATGATGGATTACCTCAACAGTCAGCAAGTTGAGATCCCTATGGACAACCAATGTGGAGAGATTCACCAAGATTTTTTCGATTATGGGGGGAAAGCTCCCCAACGCCAAAACCAGATCGATCAGAGCATGAGCCTGCAAAACTTGATGGGGTCTTAAAATATACTTGAGTCCTAAAAAGGACCTATGTGTTTCCTCAAGGAGTTGTAATGGTCTTGACGGTGCTGGATACTTTCAACAAGAGTACTGAGTTTTAAAGAATTCAAATCATTTATGTGACCATTATGGGATAAACAACTATGAACTTCAGATGCCACATAGAGATCAATATAATTAATATGGACAACCATATCAAGACCCGGGTCAAAAATACAGATACTTAATGCACGATCAAAATTTGTCGCCTTGAGGCCATGTTGTGACATGCCCGAGTGATCATGCAAACCAAGCCTCAAGCAAATTGTAAAGCTGGTGCATAGTCGAGACCACGAGGATGGCATCTTAAGTCGATTGTGGGAGTCCATTGCCAGACGAACCATGGGGTATACTTATACCAAGCCTTACCCTAAGTAGGTTGACAAGGAATATGGATACCCTCAGAACCATAAGTTTATAAGCTTCGACACTTTCCCTAGCAAGAAGGCAGATTGACTTTCCAAAATGAGGTACTCGAGATTGAGTTGAGACTGGTTCTCCCTTGAAGCCTATCAACATTGACATGTTTGCAATAAAATAGACACATCGTGAAAAAATTGAAAGGGAAATTAAGCACTTGAATCGATCAACTCCATAAGATGGTGGGGTCAAGACCATCCCTCCTTTGAAGATGATGGACATCTACATAACCACAGTTGATTGAGAACCCTATAAAAATAGTGAGATTGTGATCATGGGTCGAGATACTGGCCAACACGAGATAGGCAACGCCGACTCTCCTCTAAAGTTAGCCAGTATCAACATAATCACAATTGAGTGGACATGCATCATTCGGGAGGCTCTAGAAAAGAATCTTTATATGCCTTACGAGGGTTTGATAGGCTGAAATGCTTCATTTGTTAAGTTCTGTGAAGAAGTACTCGATAAGGATACCAAAAGGAAGGCAAGAATGGCGATAGGCGTCATGCCAGATGGTGCCTCAATGGATGGGTACATGATAAGTGAAGCCGAGCAAAGTGTTTATGCCAAGTGATCATTTCTATAGAAATGGAAGAAATCTTAAATATAGGAGATACTTGCCAGTATGGATGGGCTACAATGAACTCATTCACGTTGAGGCGGACAGAGTTAGGAGGAAAAAAAGTTTAGACAGGGGAAGACATAATGGAGGTTGGCGCGAAGGAGCATCCTAATGCTAAGGAGCTTCGAGAGCTCGAGGAACTAAGAAATGGCTCACAATTAAGTTCTAATGATGAGACTGTGACCCCAAAAGGTGATGGGTCAAATTTTGAAGAACAATGCACCAAGGAGGGACTATCTCTTAAACCCTTTATACTGGTGGTGTGTTGTACGAGCATAAAAGACCCAAAATTTTGGAAATGGTCCTTTGATTGGAAAGGACCATGTCGAGTTAATATGACCATCAATTGGTATTTGTGTTGCCTTATGCACATCGATGAAATAAAGTATATAAAGGGAATCGATGGTAAACACCTAAAGCCGTTTAAATCTCCTATATTGAGATGAGGAATGTTTAAGGACAAAAATGTTCTATTAGTATTTTTATAAGTTTAAAACATAAGGTCTTACATCAAGACAAAAAAAATGTCTAAAGGAAAATATGTTTTATTAATATTATTATGAGTCAAAAAAGTATAAAGGCTTATATAGAGACAAAAATGTCTTAGTAATAATATTATGAGACGATATAGTACAAGAGCTCGTATCAAGATGGTACATAATTTCTTTAAAAAGTAGAAAATGGCTTAATACTAATTGACATGAGGTGTGAAGGCTGGTGTGGAGCAAAAGAAAGGCATGACTCACGGTAGAAACTACTTGACCTGCTTGTCACCATGAGTTGAGGAGCCTAGAGTGAGGTGTATTTTTTACCGCTCTAGAGGTCACCTCAAGAGTCGCCTCTAAGAATAGCTCGATGTTAGAGGAAGCAAAAGAAGGGACTCAAGTCAGTGTGCCTCTCCTAGTGCATGTCCTTTTTCAGAATTGTGGCATTCACAAGAAGTTGGGCGACATATTGAATAGGGCTCTATCTCCAATGTTGTGGATGATGCTTTATCCTTATGCGTAAAACACTCCTCCACAACTCGAAAGACACCCCAGGATAATCTAACGCATTCATGAAACTCGTTAGCTCCTTAAAAGAGGTAGAACACCTTGGGAAATAAGAAAACTCAAAATGAAATACCCATCCTCCAGCCACGGGGTAATGGATCGGGCAAGAGGGTTGACATGAGAAACAGAGATCAAGTAATCTCATGAAGAAAAGAATTGGGGTATTAGATGCAGGCTAAAAAGGGGAATTGCCAAAATTAACAAACTTTGAAACCACCAGCAAAGTGTCTAGATCCATTGGCATGGTTGTAGAAGAGGTTAATGTAAGATCATGACAAAAGGGATGGGAACTAGTTGACGCTCAGAGTAGGTTTTTATAGATGCACGAAGACATGTGTTGCCGCCTTATGATAAGGACGGTTCAGTTTCTCACAAAAGAATCACCGAAAATTTGCTCTGCACGAGGTCGTTGAGAGTTGAGCAAATCTAGGAAATAGATAAGGTTGGAAGATCCATGGTCTTAGAAAAGCAACGATTAGGGTGACCAAGTCAAATTAGTTACATCCTCAAGCATGAATCATCAAAGCAATCAATGAGGCCTCGGTGGACAAATCTAGAACGTTAGAAGATGAACACACATGTCTAATTAAGATCTAAACTAGACACGTGCGGGGGAAATTTTCTTATAGCATTTTAATTCCACTCGGGAGATCAAGAAATGTGGGTGTCACTTATTCCTAATCAACTCACTAGCACGATGACACGAAGTGCGGATGCAAGAAGCGCGAAGTCTTGATAGATGCCGACACATATCCAAGCCATTGGAATAAAGGATATGCACAACAGAAGGGGGCCATTGATTCGGGGACACAATGCGCCTCATTATGGGTGTTCGCAATAATAAAGAATGACTACTCCCGAAAGAAACCCAAAGGAAGCTACTCGTGCAAGGCAATGACATGTGTTCTAATTGTTAGTATATAACAGACATAAGGCGTTATCTGCAGTTGCACAATACATATAATGAATGAACATGGGTCATTAAGGACAGAATGCACCCCATGATTAGCATATGAAGCCACAGTGAGGAATGAAGGTATTGGTTGGATCGATAAACTAACTTGCCTGATATAAATAGGCGAGACATATAACAAGAAAGTATCTTCAACATCATCAGCAAATTTTATCTTAGGAGTAAGGGTAATCTATCTTGGGAGTAGGAGTAGAAGTAGCATAAGTTAGTCTGCAGTTGGTTCCTAAGGGCTGAATGTGATTCATTCCTAGTTTGTAACTTTGACTTGCTCATTACTAGGGAGCACACTTCGGATTAGAATCCTTACTCCTTCGGATTTGGTAAGATATTTGTATTGTGCTATCCATTTTCATATCTATCGAAGTTGTATTTTGTCCATCATTTTTCTCCACAAAACCTTGAAAAAGTCCTCTTAAGTGAAGCATGGACTGAACTTACTTTAACCACACGGTTCACCCGAACCTAGGTCAAGGTGGAAAAACCACCAACAGTATGATAGATAGTAGTTGGAGAGATCTTACGATTGGGCTGTGCCTGGGCTAACCTTGGTCTGGCCCAAGGCTCGAGACTTTATTGATAAATATGTACTGGTCTTTATTTACTTTTTAATTTTTATAATGAAGTAATGGGACTTGGACTGGCATAAGGCTTGGCCTGAGCCTGTAATACACGACAACAAGCCCAATCCCCGGTCAACTAAGGCCCAGCTCAGACCGGCCCATGCACTCCCCTACTTGCAAGTTGCAAAGAGGGAGGTGGATGGAAGCAGACTCTAAGGTTGGCAGCAATGAATGCATGGTCAAGAAGGTGCTGGTAGAGATTATAGTTTTGATCATATCAGTAAATAAGTTCGTGTAGTCATATGACATGGATAGATATACTAAATTAAGAAATTGGGTTTTATTAGGAAATGTGGAGGGTGCTAGCTGAATGTTTTGACATGAGTTTTGAGAGAATTTAGTGCTGTTGTTTGGCTGTAAAAAAATTGAGAAAAAAGAGAAGAAAAGAAAAAAAAAAATTTAAGATTTTTGAATGTGAGAGAGATTACCTACAATGATCCCTTTCATCAATGAGCGATCTGGAGGGCGCGGTCTGGTGCAGCCTCCACGAAGAAAAGGGCTCCCTTCGTAGCCATGTGGACATAAGCAATCCTTTCCAGAATTCATCTCGTCGTACGCATAATAGCAATCGCTGTTCCAATCCAGAGCCACTGGAAAGTGGGTCATATCTCCCACATAGAATTGTGTTCTGGTGGAATTGGAGGACAGCGCCCACTCGAGGGAAAGGAAAGCGTACTTGCAGCCACCTTTTTCCTCGTCGAAACCTAAGTTGCGACTACTCATATTTAAGATCTGGAATGAAGGCGGGATTGGGATCTCGCAACAGTCGGTACCATTCCAAGCAATTCCCATGTTATTACTAGAAATACTGCAATTTGGCACGCAACCTCTTTTGACACCATTAGATCCGGTGATGGAGGAATAGTTGTGACAATCCATGCCCACCAGTGTGTTATTGGACGAGAAGGAGAATCGGCTTCCCGTTAAATTGATGTTTGCATTTCCTCCATTTATCAAATCCACTGTTTCATCAGAGCTCTTCATAAAGGCTGGAATGTTGACATCCACTCGTCCTATCGTAATGTTCAGCACCTCCAAGTTGGGTTAGGTTAAGAAAGGTTTGGGAGGACTGAAAGACTCATTGCAAGTCACCGCAAACCATTCATTTTTGAAACAATTTTCCCATTCAATGCGTCCAAAGCCAAATGGGTAGGGAATATCAACGTTCCCGCATTTTTCTTTACACCCAGGCAATACCAAAGATGGTGCTGCTACTGAAGCTCTTGTTAGCAACCATAACAATAACGAGATAAAGCGAAGAAGAACCAATTGTTGAGCCATTCTCTTTTCTCTCTCGCATAACAATAATCGATGATAGAGATTTCGTAAGAAAATACCCACTTTTTAAAGACAGTGGGGGAAGGAGAAAAGAGGGGGGGGGGGGTGGAATTGCATCACTTGTTGACAACCGGGCTTGACCCATTTGTTGACCACCGATGGGAAGGGAATACTAGCGGTCCCACACATTTGTTGACCACCGGGCTGACCCATTCTATCACAGCCATAACAATAATAAAGAGAGAAAGAACCAATTGCTGACCCATCCTCTTGAGACTGAAATCATTTATATGGTAGAGATTTCCCAAGAAAAAGGCCATTATTTAAAGAGAGAGTCTCCGATTCTTTCATTTAGTCTACAAAACTAGCGTCACTTGTTGACAACCGGGCTTTGCCAAATGTGTAGGGAATACAAACGTCCCATACATTTGTTGAGGACCGGGCTTTGACACTGACCGTCTTGTTATCAGGTGATATCACCGCCCATAATAATAATAAAAAGAAAAAGAACCAATTGCTGACCCATTATCTTCTCTCAAGTCTGAAATAATTGATGGTAGAGAGTTCATTAAAAAAAACCCATTTTTTAAAGACAGCTGGGGGAGAGAGGGAGAGAGAGAGAGAGAGAATAAAATAAAAATTGCGCCTATTTTTTATTTATCTATAAAAATTGTGTCTATTTACCAAAACAAATTAAAAAGAAATATTGGGTAGCTATTAATAAAATTATAGACAACCAAAGCTTTGACCTTTCTGAACCAATTTGGAGACCAATGACCTGAGTGTTGGATGAAAATATTGTGGAATCACAAATCATGTGATATATGACTAATCCTCACCTTTGACACCAGCACCATATCAGAGCCACAGGATACAGAATTGTGAAGGAGATAAGATGAATTGTGAAGGAGCTAAGCTGAATTAGTGACTAGTATTAGGATTAAAGGAAACAAACAAGAAAAAAATATATATCAATTTCCAGAAAACAAAAATCAATGGAACAAATAATAGTATAGAAACAGACAAATAGACTACTACTTTGTCCAGCCAAAAGCATGACCAAGAACAACAATTGATGAGATTAATGTCCCAAGTAGTTGCAGCATCACCTATAAAAAAAGAAAGGTTACAGGCACAATCCTGTTTGACAGCATTCCACGGTGTAAAGTCGCCTACGTTTGTGGGTACACGCTAAAACATGGCTTCAACGTCACGAGTGTTACCTACATACAACAACAACAAACAGCCTTGTCCCAACGAGTGGTACCTACATAACAAAAAAATATGAACAGAAGTAATTTTTCACCAAATAGAAAATTTTATGCAAGATGAATTAATATCCATGGATATTAAGCGTTGTGTATACATATTGACTTGGCAAACAATATCCTCCACAATCTCCTTTTTTTTTTGGTAAAAAATCTTTTTCAGCCACCTTTTAATATTCGGTATTTCAAACTCGACTTTAAGAATTTTATAAGCACCTTCTAAAATTCAAAATATAAAAATCCAATCAGGATCGTCACATACCCCAAGTAAAGTCAAAATCAGCCACCCACATTTATTTTTTAGAGTACGTGTTGCACTGCAAAACGCTTGCAAGATTTTATGTTGGAGAGAGGATCCCTCGTGCTCAAAGTCGGATAGAAAAGTATAACCGAACAACTATTCCTTCTTATTCCCAATCGGAGTGATTTGTTCAACGTTCTCATTCAACAAGGAATCAATTTCTAAAAGTCCTATTTTTCCAATCTTCTATTTTTGGCTGCTGCGGAGATTTATTTTCTTACTTTTCCTTAATGTAACAGTAATCCTTCAAATCCTACCAACAACGGCTAAGTTTCATCCTTCATCATATTTCTCTAATCGACCCAATCTTACCTCTACATGACCTATTCTTATTGGGCCATCTGGTGGGTCGCAAACATTGAGCTAACACGGCTTTATGCCTCTTAAGAAAAGTCAGCTTTTTCCAACTCAACTCTTAGGTAGATCGTTCTCCCTCGTGAAGTTGAGCACTTGAAAAGTTCAATTAAGGATACTGGTGGTCCAATTTTACTGCAAACAATGAGTTAAGCCTAACACGGTTCCATTCCTCATAAGAAGAGTCAAAGCTTTTTACAACCCTACTATTTCGTAGAACGTTCTCCCTGAAGAGAAGTAGAGCACTTCAAGAAGGATAAGGGGTACTCCATATACCTTTGGGGTCTATTCGATGGTTCACATTTTGTGGTGTAAATGAGCCGGGCCTGGGTTTCTGTTTAGCTAGATTTTGAAGAGAGACCGAGACTGAGCATAACAGCACTACAGTACAAACCTCTGGTGGGTATCCCATTTAATCCCCCGGTCTAATTTTCCTACACAACAAGCATTATAAAACTGATTATATCCATGCAATTGACATTACAAAACTTGCTGTGGCCTCTATTTTCTATCCATGTTGACACAAAACCAATCAGCTTTGAATCCCTCCCTCCATCCTGAGAGGAAAGTCTACAGTTCAAAATCCCTCTACAGTCCAAACAATCTTATTATAGCCACAAATGTATGTGTGATTTGTTAAAAATTAAAGTGTATTGTTTAGATGGTTTTTATTTTATTTTGAGTGATGTAGTGAGGTTATAATTATAATTTCCCTTTTTAGGTCTTTTTGGTCATTTTGTATTATGGGTTCCACTTGCACACTTGGATGCTATATGTCACTCTACTGCACTAATCCTCCACCTCACTTCCTATTTCCCATAAACCTAAATTCTCACTCTCTTGAAAACCTACGTCTCATTGGAACCCATCATCATTTAGTTCTTTGTTCCTTCCCTTGTATTGCGATCTTGCAAGACGATACTCTTATTGCCTGCAAAATATCGAGCCCATATCACTTTATTGTGAGATGTCTCGTATGTATTGCACATGTCTCACGATAAATGTCCAAAATATACTATTTTTTTTTTTACTTTTCTTTTAGAATCGAAGAGAGAGAATGTCTCGCGTCTCACGTATCGCAGCCAAAAGGAGGTCTTATCGCAAGCTTGAAAAATCACACAAAAACTCATTTTTGTTGTAATTTTTTGCTTGATTTTGCTTCCATTACCTAAATCTAGGACTTCATTTGAGTCAAATTCGTTTGAGAAAGTAGATTTGAGCCGGATTGAAGGATCGAACCCGAAACCCCAAATCTCGACAAAAATTTTGGTAATCTCTCTCTTTTTTCTATAATTCTTGTAGATTTTTTATATGTTATACATTTGTGATAGATCTACACATTCATGGAAAAAAATTAATTTTTAGGAAAAAAATATTTATTTATTTATTTTTCAAAAAATAATTAAAAAAAATCAAAAAATTGTATGAAATGAACAATGTTTAGTCTAATTTTTTTATATGTAATACTAC
>JAOXJP010082215.1:0-14951 GCA_025762735.1 Platanus orientalis | reverse complement strand
TCTCCCACCGTTAGTTCCTATCTTAGAGGTCTGGAAATTTCCGATCTGTTGGTCCCATACCTGCAGCCACATTTTGATATCAGATCTCAGTATTTTAAACCCACCCTGCGGTAGTTAGAAACCAGAACTTTCTGGTTATATTTTGGGCCGATTGCCACCCAAATCAGCCCATAGTTTCTGGGTCTTCTCAAGCCCAACCGCGACCTTTTTTTAAGCCTGTTGTTTGAAACTACTTGCTGCCCTGATCTGTGCATCACTTGACCTATTTTCCAGCCTAAATAAAGGTTTATTTACATTGATGTTGTGCTGGTTCTATGGACTAATGGTATTAGATTTCTTTAGGCATCAAATCTGATTAGTTTCATACTTTATTCAGTCTTGTTCTTAGCATAAATAAGAGTAGATCTATCACTTTAAATGCTGTCTTGGAATTCGAGAATGCTAGATTGAGAATAGGAATCTTGCTTATGCTTTCTCATTGCCTTGTGTAATACCTTGGATCTCTAATGCATATGATTCAGCATGCATCCTGCATCAATTTTGATATCAGAGCCTAGGTTTCATGAGTCGTTTACCTTTATTAGCATGTCGGGTGCATTCTAGGTTAGCATACTTATTCTGAAAATGTTTAGCATTGCATTCTTTCCATTAGATAGGCCATATTGGGTTGTATTAGAAGTTTCCCTTTGCTAGGACTTTGGATCCCATAAAAAAATATATAAAAAATCCAACAGTTCATGCATCATTGGTGATACCCTTTCTAGTTTTCCCACAGTGTATGCCCACACACCTAAAGACTGATTACCATCCCAAGATGGCGGCAGACAAAACAGATCTTGTCCGAGCTATACAATCCCCGAGTGACAGGTTAACACAAGTCCAAACTCAACTAGAGACCGGTTTTAGCTTAGATAACTAGGGACTTCACCTAGAGGTTAGACACCCTAGCAGCCAATCAGCCCAGAAGTGTAGGGTCCGTGGAAGTAGGCCCTCTATAAAAGCTAGTGCATGAGCAAGGCAAAGCTAATGTCCCTGCAAAGTGCGAAGGGAAGGGATAGAGGCCGAAGACCCATATTAGGATCATATTACAATGTAGGAGCTGATGATGACACTGTGATGAGGTCTGTAAAGGTGGAAGCACCTTCCCTTGATGGACGCTTAGATCCCTGTATCTTCCTAGATTGGCTAGCCGACATGGACCACTATTTTGAGTGGTATTACATGTCCAAAGCCAGGAAAGTTCTGTTCGCCAAAATGAAGTTGGTGGGTCAAGCAAGACTACTGAGACTGTTGAGCATCAACTCCAACAAAGGCGTGAGGAACCCATTGATCAATGGCATGAAATGAAAGAGAAGTACCTTCCCCCCCCCCCCGGTACCATGCAACTCCTGGATCAATGGAGTTCCCTGAAGCAGGGGAGTATATCTACCACAAATTATATCGCACGGTTTGATGAGTTTATGTGGCTATGCGATATTAGTGAGGACCCTTCTGCCACCTTTAGTCGCTTCAGACTAGGACTCCGATTAAAGTTGCAAAAAGAATTGATTTCCCACAATGTCTAGTACCTAGAAGTGGCTTACAAGATGGTACATAATCTAGAGTATTACTTGAGACCCTAGGCTCCATGAACTTATGATTTTTGTCATACCAAACCAAATCCAAGTGCGTCCATAAATAAGCCTCAACTTGGAGGGCAGTCTTCCCGTGGATCAGCTAGCAATTCTATACTCAACTCTTAGTTTGATAAGGGTAAAGAAATTGCTCAAGAAAATCCAAGAAATTTGCCAAGGGACCAATGTCAAAAGTGTGGTCGTCATGGACACTTTGCCTCACAATGTCCTTTTAGAAGGAGTTCCAATTTATATTTTGAGGGTAATGAAGAAGAGTCTGAGCCTAGGGAGGATAGCAATCAAGAAACAAGCAATACATTAGAAAATGAAATCTTTTGTGGTTACAATTCCCTTAGTGATGAGGACTTATGTTGGAGAAGGGCATGTGGCGTGTATTAGAGAGTCATCTGGTCAACCTTGCCCCTCTGATTGAACCTACTAATGGTTAGGTGCGCTCTCATCCAGTCAAAGCCCGAGGATGACTGGCATAGTACCACCATCTTTTCTACCTATGCCATGTGTAGTGAGAAAACTTGTAAAGTTATCATTGATAGTGGGAGCTACACAAATGTAGTCTTAGAAAGCACTATCAAACACCTGTGACTCTCACCCGTTCCTCACCCTCGACCCTACCAAGTAGCCTAGTTAGATGCCTCATCCATGCCGGTTTCTTATAGGTGTCAGGTTCCCAACGAGCTTGCTTCGCACAAAGACACCCTATGGTGTGATGTGGTATCCATGGACGTAAACCATATTATTCTTGGTCGGCATGATCAAGATGTGAGAATTTATGGTAGGTTTAACATGTGCACATTCGAGTTCAAGGGAAAGTTGATCAATTTAATCCCACATCCACCCAAGTCAGAATATGAGGCAAAGGTTAAAGTGTAAAGGGATAAGAGTGTCAAGGAAAGTAAGACAAAATTCCTCCACGTCATTGGCTCAAAAGTGTTTGTGCAGGAGATCAAGAAAGAAGTTATGGTTTTTGCTTTAGTGACTAAACGAGCTTCTCCTAGCACTCCTACTGAGATCGCTCTAGAGGTAGTCATTCATTAGAGAATTTCAAGACATGTTTCCTAAGAACCTACCAAACGAGCTTCCACCTATGCGTGACATATATCACACTATTGATCTTGTCCTTGAGGCAACGTTGCCTAATCTACCTCATGACTAGATGAATCCCAAAGAACACATTGAGCTTAAGAGACAAGTGGATGGGTTACTACGAAAATGATTCATCCGAAAAAGCATGAGCTCATGTGTCATTCCTCACACCTAAGAAAGATGGTTCCTGGAGAATGTGTGTAGATAGCAGGGCCATAAACAAGATCACGGTCCGTTATAGATTTCCCATCCCAAGGTTCATCTGTAGGACATGATGGTTAGGAGCACTATATTTTTTAAGATAGATCTTAAGAGTGGTTACCATAAAATTTGCATACACCTTGGAGATGAGTGGAAACCCGCCTTCAAGAGTAAGGATGGGTTATATGAGTGGCTAGTCATGCCTTTTGGACTGTCAAATGCTTAAAATACTTTCATGAGGTTTGAGAGCTTATATTGGAAAGTTCTTAGTGGTCTATTTTGATGACATTCTCATCTATAGTTCCAGTAGGGAACAACACCTAAATCACCTAAGAAAGGTATGTGAGCTCCTGAGAAAAGAAAAAAAATTATGTGAACCTCAAGAAGTGTGCTTTCCTAGCTCCATAAGTCATCTTCTTAGGGTTTGTCGTGTCTTCAGAAAGGATGTTCGCTGACCTCGAAAAGATCATGGCCATAATAGAGTGGTAAGAACCTAAGAACATCCATAAAGTTCGCAGTTTCCATGGGTTAGCTACCTTTTATAAGCAGTTCATCCATAGCATTAGCATAGTGATGACTCCAATCATAGACTGCATTAGAAAGGAGTTTCCCTGGACTCCGACTACTTCCAAGGCTTTCAAGGACAGAAAGTCGAGGATGACTAACACTTTTATCATGCACCTTCCATACTTTTCGAAGGTCTTCAAAGTTGCATGTAACGCATCTGAGGTTAGAATAGGAAGAGTATTTAGCCAAGAGGGCCACCTAGTGGCATACTTTAGTGAGAAGCTAAATGAGGTGAAGAAAAAGTAATCCACTTTCAACAAGGAATTATACATGTTTATGCAATCCTTAAGAAATTGGAGACACTAGTTGTTACCACAAGAATTCATCTTGTTTTCCGATCATGAGGATTTGAGATACCTCAATTCCTAGAAGAAGCCCAACTCAAGACATGCAAAATGGGTCGAATTTCTGCAAGAGTATGCTTTTGTATTCAAACATAAAGATGGGATAGAGAACAAAGTGACATGCTTTAAGCCGAAAAATTGCCTTGTAGCACAACATGAGCATTCAGGTGACTGGATTTGAAAAGCTAAAAGAAGACTACAACTCTTGCCCAGACTTCGGGGACTTGTACGCTTCCTTGTTGAGTGATTAGTCTAGGAGCAACAAAGATTATCTATTGCATGATGGGTATCTCTTTCAGGGTACTCAACTAGTCGACTGTGTATTCCCCATGCCTTGATGCATGATTTCCTTGCCTAGGAATTGCATATAGGAGGCATTGCAGGCCCTTTTGTCTGCGATAAAACCATTGTTCTCATAGAGAACAGGTTTTACTAGCCAAGTCTAAAAAGATGTGGCCAAAATTGTAAAGCAACGCAAAACTTGCCAACTGGCATTACAGTGGAAGCAAAGTTCTCGCTTATACATCCTTTTGCGAGTACCTTATACTCCATGGCAGGATGTGAGTATAGACTTTGTGATAGGCCTACCCGAACCTCTAGGCAGCATGATTCCATTTTTGTTATTATGGACCGATTCTCTAAAATGGATCACTTCATTCCCTATTCAAAAACTTTAAATGTATCCAAGATAGCTAAATTGTTCTTTGATGAGGTTGCTTGACTCCATGAGGTCCCACATTTTATAGTGTTAGATAGAGGTATCAAGTTCATTAGCAACTTTTGGAAGACACTATGGAAGATGCTAGGTACTTGATTCCAATTTTTCATCCGCCTACCACCCCCAAACAGATGGGCAAACAGAAGTGGTATATAAAAGTTTGGGAAGTCTACCCCTTAGGTCATGGGACACTGTACTACTCACAGCTGAGTTTGCGTATAACAGTTCGATTAATAGGACAACAGGTATGATCCCTATTGAGATAGTCGCTGGATACATACCTAAAGCTCCTATTGACCTTATCCCCATGTCAACCGCCCATAGACCATCTAAGTCGGCATCTACATTTGCATCTCATATCCATTCATTGCATGAAGAGATCAGAAGGAAAATTACACTTAGCAATTAGAGGTATAAATAGTCAACTAATTTTTATCGAGTATATTGAGAGTTTCAAGAGGGTGTTGAAGTATGGTTCAACTAACATTCGAGAGATTCCGGCCTAGGGTCACGAGAAAGTTACATGCATATAGCCCAAGACCATATAAAGTTCTAAAGCGAATCGGACCTAATGCTTATGTTCTTGACTTATCTCCTGACCTATGAATTAGCTAAACATTCAATGTTGAAGACCTAATTCCATGCCATCCTCTGGATTCCCCTTTGGTCGATCCATTTGTAGATCCACAAGTGTACACTACCTCGCCTCCCCAACGTTTACCACCACCACCACCATTAGCCCAAAGGAGAGAGGAGATCGAAGATATCCTTGATAAGCAAACGATATCCACTAGAGAGGGTGGCTACCAGAGATACCTTGTCAAGTGGAAGCATAGGCCGAAGATTGACAATTCATTGCTAACACACAAGGAGCTGCAAAGGATTGACCCAGCCTTGCTCGAGCACTACCGGAGCTTCATTTCTCCAGTGGCGAATTCTTCCCAACCGGGGAGAATTGATGAGAACATCATGCTACGTGGCATCCAAAGGATGTACCATCGCAAGAGGAGAGGTCCCTTGTGGTTTGAGTAGACTTATGTGGGTTCCATGTAGCCATGGATGGAGATGATTTTGGACGTGAAGATTACTAATTTTCTGAGCTTACACACTGTTCGATCAGATTGGAAGATGGAGTGGGGCCCAAGCTTGGTTTGGTGGGGTCTACTCATGGCCACACATGATGGGCTACTTGTCATTACTTACTTATGTTTTAGCCTTTGATTAAGAACTTTAATTTTATGTTTTGAGTCCTTTTATTCATGTTTATTTCTTGTTTAGTCCTTGAGACATGAATGTCAATTGAGTTTTGGGTTCAAGTGTAGTAGGCCCCAAATAGGGTTTTTTCAGTGTTAAACGATTCGGATTCTAAAGGGGGGATATGTGGCCAACAGCTAGGGGTTTTGGGCTATAAAAGCTGTCCCTCATCAATCGTAAGGACACGTTTGATGAATAAAAGAAATTTCTGTTGGTTTTGAATCCATCTTGGCAGCTTATTGGGTTCTTCTCTTCAAGCTTCACCTAAGACTTGAACCTGGTCAAGGAATTTCCAGGTGTGAGACAAGGATTTTCTCACAAGGTACCTCTATTATCCCTCTTTTCTCTCTCTGCTTTTGTGTTTCCCTTTTCTTTACCCTTCTGTTTGTGCATTCTCCCACCGTTAGTTCCTATCTTAGAGGTCTGGAAATTTCCGATCTGTTGGTCCCATACCTGCAGCCACATTTTGAGGTCAGATCTCAGTATTTTAAACCCACCCTGCGGTAGTTAGAAACCATAATTTTCTGGTTCTATTTTGGGCTGATTGTCACCCAAAAGCCCCTAGTTGCTGGGTCATTTGATACCCAACCAAGACCCTTTTTTAAGCCTGCTGTTTGAAACTACCTGTTGCCCCAATCTGTGCACCACTTGACCTATTTTCCAGCCTAAATAAGGCTTATTTACATTGATGTTGTGCTGGTTCTATGGACTAATGGTATTAGATTTCTTTAGGCATTAAATCTGACTAGTTTCAAACTTTATTCAGTCTTGTTCTTAGCATGAATAAGAGTAGATCTATTATTATAAATGCTGTCTTGGAATTCAAGAATGCTAGACTGAGAATAGGAATCTTGCTTATGTTTTCTTATTGCTTTATGAAATACCTTGGATCTCCAATGCACATATGATTCAGCATGCATTCTGCATCAACATGCCTATTGATCCAAACAATACACCATCTCTTGGATTTTTCATATGGTAAATGTAACATTTTATTGTTAAGACTAACAATCTGATGAATTCTGTGTCTTTAGAATCAATAGTCCATAGGACCATCTACTGCATGGTCCATCCTTCTCTGTTGTCCTTTTTTACCCCATTTTCTTATGAATAATGATCATTTTGGCTCTGTTTGTTTGCTCATAAATTAGTCTGAAAACAAAGTTTGTCATAACAAACTTTGTTTGTAGGTGTTTGTTAGGTCATAAAATAGACTGACAAATAAATCTTTGCGAAGATGCTTTTTTTTACCCCCTTACCAAGTAAAGAACTTACGCTCAAATTGGTTGTAAGTTGTTTCCACGGTAAAAGCACGGGCACCATATCCCAACTGCCAAAAAGAGAAGCTCTGTCAACGAAGAGAAATTGGCTTTGTCTTCTCCTCCCCTTTCTCTTCTATCTCTTCCTTCCCTCTCTCTACTTCCCTCCCTTCATTTGCGACATATTTTCTCTTCGTTCTTTTATTTCTACTTTTCTTTTCTCCATTCTTCCATTTGCATGGTCTGATCTTTCTTTTTTTCTTTTTCTTTTTTTTTTTCTACAGCACAGGCTACCGCCATTGATAAGGAAATCGTCTGAAATCCTTGCTGCATCTGATCCAAACGCGAGAAACTGGATGCTGGAGTGAAAGCTTCACCAAGGAAACCTATGTATTAACCCCGTTTCTCGTCTTTGTTCTCAATGTTCTAGAACCCATATCATGACGCTCTCCCCTCTTCGTCTTCCTCTTTGCAGTGCTTACAGATTTGCAAAACTTGTATTTTATATATGTTTTTTATTATTATTATTATTATTTTGGGTTCTAGGATTCTCATCATACTGGGTTTTGAGTAAACCCTAAATCTCAATGGAATCAGGGTTGAGTTCCAATTGCAATGATATATCCGAGAGAAAGGATATGATAGAGTCACAATAAATGGAAGTGGAGGACTAAGCTTGGCTGTGCAGGGTTCTAGTTTCCTTCTTTTTTGAGGAACAAAGCTTGACTGAGCTCCTAAACGTAGGTGGGATAACTGTGAAAAGGGGTTATTGATCAGCTGAACAGGGGAATCGATCAGCTGAACAGGGACTATGTTTCCCAAAAGAAAGAAAGAAAGAAAAAACCTTTAGTCGACAACATCCGTGAACTCAATTTTGGAATAAAGAAGAGAGAAGAAATGGGAAAGAAAAAGGAACACAGATGGTACCAAGAACATGTTGGAGGAGAAGAGAGAGGGGAGAAGACTTACTAGGAACACAAATGGTCGACAGTTGTGATCAAAGTCTTTCTCCCAATGGCTCTTTCTTCTTCCTTCCACAACCTTTCCACCTCAAGCTTGAACTTTAGAGGTTTAAAATTTATTTACTTATTTCACACTTGTTTATTTATTTATTTTTTATATTTTCCGTCATAAAATTTCATTTGAAACAAACATTTGGAAACTTTTTAGGATTATTTCACGACCTTTTTTACTAACTCAAACAAACGCTTAAAAACACAATCGAGGTAAAAGTTTGTTTTACCCCCTATCAAAGTTTTATGAGCAAACAAACAGAGCTTTTATTGTAAGCAAAAGAAAATAAAATCCAACCATACAAAAGAGAGGAATCCACTCCCTAGGAGCATTCTGGCATATAATTTTCTTTAAAACAATCATCCCTCCCTACCCCTGATCTAGCAATCCTATCTGCTGGCTCATTCTACTCTCTAGGGATATGATATAAAGATAGACTACATTCCATGATAATAGATATAATTTCACGAATAAAATGCGCCAGATTCCAAGACCCCTCCATATCCCCAAGAGCCCAACAAATTACCACCTTTGAATCTCCTTCCACCAAGCACCCATTAACACCCCCCCCCCTCCTCCCAAAATTGCCTTGACCTCCCTTACCCCCATCAACTCAAGCTTTGATGGAGTCATAGACCAACAAATGCCCAAAGGAGCACAAACTTCCCTCACAACATTGTTGGATTCATCCTGGACTATACACCTGAAGCCTGAAGGGCCTGGTTTTCCCCATAGAAGAGCCAGCAAAACTCAATTTCAGTAACCCGGGAGGTGGGGGAGCACACGATATCTCCGGACCTACATCCTTATGGCCATGCATGCAAATACAAGTACTCCAATCTCTGATAATATCATTTAGTGACACATCAATGAATACCTTGGAACTTGGAAGCCAACATCCATGATCCCACTGAAAACCTGGAAAAACATAGAAAATACCTCCTTGAAGAGGCGATTTGATCAATAGATAGCTCAGAAAATCCCTTGCAGCCGATGGAGAATAGGTCTGTATTAGGCTTGGTTTTCAGCAGCTTAAATCCTTTAATAGAGGTGATCTCAGTCCGGTCAAAAGGATTCTTTTAGGGTAACACATGAAATGGGAATCAAGAGAGGAAAAGAACAAGAGAAAAAGAAGGAGAAAGAAGAAGAAAGAAGGAGAATATGATCAAGAAAGAGAAGAAAAGATGGGAGAGACAAGATGCTGCAACCTCTAGGATTCTTCACAGTTCCAACCATGAGAGACAAAGGGAGAAAACCCACTTTTATTTCCAATATTCAATCATTCCTCCATACATGTCGATCAACCCCTTTTATGGACTTCAAACATAAACAAATTAGAAATAACTAAAATAGAAACCTATTCTAACTTGTGGACTCCTTAACTTAAGACTTTCTAAGATAAAACATACTTAAACCCACCCTCTTAGAGTAGTTGTCGACTAGCCCTCTAAAGGGTCCCACCTTTGACTCTTTGACTCACTAAAAACACAAAATTACCCTTGGCTGTTGACCAGCCTTATTTCCCCAACTACCCTTGGCTTTAAAAGTTTTATTACAATAATACCCCATGCACCTAAATCCCCTAATTACCCTGGACGACCAGCTTCTTTTCTTGCACATCGTTTGGGCTTATGCCTCCACAATGGTTGCTCCTTCTCTACTCTCTAGCCAATTAAGAGCTGCTGCATCGGAGAGGAATGCTCAGATTTTTTATGACTCCGCCCTTGATCCTTCCAACCTGCCAGGCAAAGCTCTAGGCTTCCTACTCAGTTGGGTGTCTCAGTTGTTGGAATTTAATCCCTTTAAATTCCAGCATTGGGTGTTCAATTGGGATTCATTTGTATTCTGTTGAGGGTGTTGCCTCTGCTTCGGGGGTGTATGTCTAACCCCATTGTGTTGTTTTCCTTTTTAGTTTTTAATAAATTATTTCCTTGTTGACAGTAAATTAACCAACTCTCCCAAAACCTTAAGGTGTTAAAGAGATACACAAATTAATATACTTCAACACCCCCCCCCTTAGGAGGAACACTTAACTCTCCTAAGAACACACTTGGGGAGCTAGGCATGGGTCCACCCAGCGAGTACACATGTGCACAACACTACATCCGGGAAAATACTTCCACCAGGATTCGAACTCATGACCAAACCTGTTCTAATACCATGTTGACAGTAAATTAACCAACACTCCCAAAACCTTAAGGTGTTTGGAGATACACAAATTAATAAACTTCAACGTTCCTTATCAATAAAAAATCAATACCGTATTGTGGGATACAATGGTCTTTGGTTGAACCAAAGATACAACTCCAACCCATTCGATTCTCCAAAACTTAGGCTTCCACAAAACCTCACTTGAATCCTTTATGATACATCTACATCCATCAATGTCTCCAACCAACACACACACTTCAAAATATCTTCTTGGACCTTTATGTACTGTTCAGAATTGT
This sequence comes from Platanus orientalis, assembly GCA_025762735.1. Classification (NCBI taxonomy): domain Eukaryota; kingdom Viridiplantae; phylum Streptophyta; class Magnoliopsida; order Proteales; family Platanaceae; genus Platanus; species Platanus orientalis. The sequence continues at coordinate 4,427 of JAOXJP010082215.1, read as the reverse complement.
GCAACTACCACAAACATAATCAGAAACCAATGATGAGTTCTAAATCCCTAATGCATTATCACTTGATTGGCTGGACAAGAAGGACCAAATCTGGAGGCCCAAGTTCAAACACTTAAAGAGTGCTAGGTGTGTAGGATAACAAGATATATTGGTTATTTGTAATAAGGCACAGTGCCAGAGGTTTTTGTTTTGTTTTAGAGTAGGTGAATGCATACATTAGAGCCAGGTGGGACCCATACATGGGCTTGGTGGGGTCCACACGAGAAGACCATGGAGGGACACTTGTTTTCAAGTCTAGTGAAGTTTATGTTGCTGACTAGGAGCTTTTACTAGTGGTTTTATGCTTTTATGAGTTATTAGGAGTTAGGACATGAGTGGTATTTATATTTTTTGTTTTTGAACATAAGAGTCAACAGCATTAAATTCAAATTTATTGGTTGATCGACATAGACAAGAAGGCACACATTTTGGGCTGTTTAGATTCTATATTTGTTAGCTAGTCTTTTTAGAAAATCTTAGGAAAGAGTCTTAGAATTATATTTTAGGAGATATAATCCCTTGTAATCAAGAAGGGTAGAAATAATAAAATTTCAGGGTTTTAAGCTCCACGATTTGGGAGTTCACTTGCACGACCGGTGCTCTTTCTACTTCCAGTTTTCTTGTACCTAAAACTTGAATCTTTATTCTTTTTGTTTACTGGTTTTCCCCGACTCCAGTAGAGATTCTTCAAGATTCCACTTGCAAGATCCTTTTCTTGATAAGTTCTTGAACCGAGAACTAGGAGACTATTTTTTTGTTTTTTTGGATAATTAACATTTTTTTTTTTATGAAAAAAAATCTTTATTAAAAAAGCAGAAAAAAGAAGAGAACAAAAGGGGATGAGCAATCCCCAGGCAAAGGCAAAAGGAAGAGAAGAAAAAGAGAGAAAGGCCCAACCCAAACCAACCGGCAAGCCCCAAAGAAAAACAAAAAACTCCAGCCCACAAGCACTAAAACCTACCTATATCGGAGACCCAATCCCTGGCCAGAACCCCATCCCCCAACCCCCCCCCATTACATCTCCGAGCCCAAAAGAGAAGCCTTTCCCTAGCCCTTTTGTACACTTTAAAAGAAGGTTCGGCATAGCCTTCAAAAGCTCATTGGTTACACTGTAGCCACTACGACCAACACACCGCCACTAGGACTAGCCTCCAAATTCTCCTTCCCATTGTTGATCATCCCACTGTCCACCACCCTTCTAGGAGAGAAAACAAATTCTGATGAGATATGAAACACAAGCCAAAGTCTCAAGCAATCCCGGCCCACACCTCCCACGCAAAAGGGCAATGCAACAGGAGGTGGGAGCATGACTCCTCGCTATTGTAACAAAAAAGGCAGACACTCGTGAGTTGCAATACCTTCCTTCTTAGCATTTCCATTGTAGAAATCGTTTCAAGCGTAGCAGTCCACAAAAACTGGACCTTTAAAGGGACCACCTACCTTATACCACACTTCCCTCCAAGGATCCATCAACCCTAGTCATTCATCAAAAGAAGATTTGATAGCAAATACACTGTCTGGGCCATTTAGCCATGAGCAAAAGTCCTCCGCTTCCCCCAACAATCGGTGATCATCCAAGCAACCTAAGAGTTGAGTGAACATTGGGATTTCCCAATCAAAAGCTGTCCTGCGAAAGCACGGATGCCACACTACCCCCCCTTCCCCCATTCCTTCTTGACGTGTACTTGACCACCAGAGCCATGGCATCAACTGCCAAAGTGTAAAGATCGAGGAATCTAACCTTCAATGGGAGCTCGTCACACCAAACATCCTCCCAAAAAGAGGGTCTTTCTTCCATCTCCTATATTATGAATAATTCCTTGTTTGAACACGGGGAAAGTTTTCATGATACCCTTCCAAATACTACAACCGTAAGGTCCTCTAGGGTCGCCACTATCCCACCCATCTCGCCCACCATGCTTTGCAGCCACCACTTGCCTCCACAAGCTTACCGGCTCCAAACCAAATCATCATAACCATTTACAAAGCAGTGTTGTGTTCATCTCTTTTATGCTCTTGATACCCATCCTTCCCCTAAACTTTGGGGTGTAGACCCTATCTCAAGCAATCAAATGTAGGCCCTTCACTTCCTTGCCCCCCTTCCACAAGAAATTTCTTTGGAGTGCCTCTATAGTGTGACGAACCGAAGCAGGAACAATAAACAGCGACAGGAAATGAACCGGAATACTCGCTAAAGAAGCCTTCACCAATGTAAGTCTCCCACCCTTAGACAAGTACCTAGACTTCCAACCTATTAACCTCTTCCTCATGCGCTCAATGATTGGGTTCCACATCTCCTTACTTTTAAATTTGGATCCCACAGACCCAGATAAGTAAAAGGTAAGTAACCCATTTGGCACCTCAAATCCGCTGCCAATTGATTCAAATTAGCCACCACCCCTGCCCCTATCAACATACTTTTAACCAAGTTAATCCGAAGGCTCGAGACAGCCTCAAAACACCGCATCACACACCAAAGCCTCTAAATCTAATGCTGAGAATTATCACAAAAAATGATGGTGTCGTTAGTGAACTACAAATGCGACACACGTTCACTTCCACATGCCCAATCTAGAAACCTTCAATCATTCCGCACTTGATAGCCCTTCCAATCAAACACCCCAAACATTCAACTACAAGAAGGAAAAGGAGGGGGGATAGAGGGTCTCCCTGGTGAATGCCTCTACCACATCCAAAATATTCTCTTGGCACCCCCATTCACCAAGATTGAAAAGGTTGATAACCGAAAACAACGCCCCATCCATCTCTGCCAATGTAGAAAAACCGCATCAACCCATAATATATTCCAAAAGCATCAACCCATAATATATTCCAAAAAATCACAATTTACGTGGTCATAAGCCTTTTCCAAGTCCACTTTACAAATCACTCTCGACCTCCCTTCTTTTATCCTTGCATTAATACATTCATTCGCACGGAGGACTCCATCACAGATAGATTTGCCAACCAAGAAAGCCCCTTGCTCCCTTAATATCGCAGCAAGGAGAGCTTCCTCCAAGCGCAGCGATAAGCATTTGGATATTATCTTGTAAGTACTTCCAATGAGGCTCACCGACCTAAAATCAAACACTTGCTTTGCCCCGTTCTTCTTTGGAATCAATCTATAAAAGAAGTGTTACTCCCTTTATCAAGAAAAGATCTTTCGCAGAAGTCCTTATCAAATCCTCCCTGATCACCTCCCAACAAAATTTTGCATAAATGAATTTTGAAACCATCCGAACTCGGAGCTTTGACGCCCTCCATCGACCACACAACCTTCTTTACTTCATCAAGCTCAAAATATCGCTCTAGCCAATCGGCTTACCACTCCTCAATCCTGTCCAACACAAACGCATCTACCTTTAGTCTCCTAGCATGGGTCTCCATGAAAAGATTGCTGAAAAAAGAGGAAATGTAGTCCCTAATCACCTCATCCCCTTCCACCACCAACCCTCCAATCTTTATCTCATTGATATTCCTCCTCAATTTTGCCATTTTGTGAAAAAGACCTCGTATTATTGTCGCCCTCCTTTATCCACTCCACCCTAGACTTTTGTTTCCACATGATCTCCTCCATTTCTAATACCCTTTCATATTGGGTTTTCAACTCCTTCCTGGCAAGCCTCTCCTCCTCCAAAAGCCCTTATTCCTCTTCCTTTTTATCCATAAGGCTAATGTTATGCAGCACCTGATCCTTCTTTCTATCAATTTTCCCAAAAACCTCATGATTCCACACCTTCAGCTTGTCCCTCAAGCCCTTCAGCTTCAATATGAACCTTTGCCCTGGGAACCCTGAAACCTCAAACGAGTTCCACCAACCAGCCACCGTTTCCACAAAACCAAGGTGAAGGGTCCACATATTTTGAAAGCAAAAAGGTCTCGGGCTTGACACACGATCCTCACCTGTTAACAAAATCGGAATATGGTCTGACCCTAGGAGAGGCAATGTGACAGCCCAAATCGAAGAGAAATAATTGTCCTAGTCCGGTGAAACCAAGTACCTATCCAGCTTCCTCAACGAAGGCACCTCTTGGAAGTTGCTTCATGTGAAGTTGGCCCCTGATATAAGATCAATAAGATCAAACAGGTCCACAAAATCTCCAAATAAGTCCGTACCTCTAGTTCTCTTACTTCCTCTATTCCGTTCTTCTGTATACATGACCTCATTAAAATCTCCCCCAATGCACCATGGTAAGTTCTATTTCAATCTAATCCATCTTAATTCTCCAGAAAAAAGCTCCCACCAATCTCCCCCCGAGGGGCCATACACCCCAGTTAGGACCCATTTTTGTCTTTTATCTTTCAATAAGGCAAACTCCGCCAATGTTTGTATCTTTAGACATTGCCGGTCCCAAGCCCGGATAAAGGAGGAGGGTGGCGTCAGGTTG
>JAOXJP010082204.1:0-14953 GCA_025762735.1 Platanus orientalis | reverse complement strand
GTGATGGATAAGGGCCTTATGTCCCATTCTCTCAAATCAAGGAGGGGGAACCTCCTTATGGAAATGGAATGCATCCTCCGGCAAGAAGACACTTTTTGGAGTCAAAAAATTAAATGTAAATGACTAAAGGAGGGGGACGGTAACACCAAAGATTTTCATAGGGTGGCAAACAGTCGAAAAACAAAGAACACAATTTCATCCTTGTCTATCCAAGGTCAAGTGGTCCATATTTTTGGGAAATCAAGGACATGGCTATTAGATACTTTTCATCCTTGTACAAAAAAGAAGGGGGCGACAAACCAAATTTACCAAATTTGTTTTCCTCAAGGTTAGATGAGGTGGCTTTAACCTTGGAGACACCCTTTACGGTGGATGAGGTTAGCTTTACGGTGTCGTGTATGGGCAAAGACAAATCGCTAGGCCCGGATGGCTTCACTATGCTCTTCTTTCAAGAGTGTTGGGACATTATTCAAGAGGATCTTATGAAGGTGTTTGCTGAATTTTTCGAAAGAGGGGTTATAAACATAGCAGTTAACGCCATTTTCTTGGTCTTGATCTCTAAAAAAAGTGAGGCCAAGGAAATGTCCGATTTTCGACCCATCAGCTTGGTCACTAGTTTGTACAAGATAATAGCTAAGGTTCTATCAATTCGGTTGAGGGGTGTAATGGAGACAGTGGTTCTTAATTCTCAAAGTGCATTTGTGAAGGGGAGACAAATTCTTGATGGAATCCTAATTGCCAATGAATGTGTGGATGGTAGGAAAAAAGATCGAGTCCTTGGCATTGTTTATAAAATCGACTTTGAAAAAGCATATGACAGAGTTGACTGGGATTTCTTGCAATGAGACTTGCTTCAAAAAGGTTTTGGCTCTAGATGGATTCGATGGATTGGGGGATGTTTAGACCATCCCCGCTTTTCTATTATGTTAAATGACACATCTAAAGGTTTTTTCGAATCATTTAAGGGAATACGGTAGGGCAATCCTTTATCCCCCTTTCTATTCACACTTGTCACGGATGCTCTAAGCGAACTAATGGTTAGAGCTAAGTCTAGGGGTATCATTGAGGGATTTCCGATTGGGAATGAGGGTTTTGCCATAAACCATCTACAATTCGCAAATGACACTATATGTTTTCTTAAGGCAGAGGATTCCCAAATTTATTTGTTGAAGGACATTCTGCGGATATTCAAAGTTATATCGGGGCTCAAAATCAATCTAGCAAAATCCACAATTGCGGGTATTGTGGTGGAGGAGGATGAGGTGTCAAGATTTGCAAGTATTATGGGGTGCAAAGTTGATAGATGGCCGATGAAATACTTAGGTCTCCCGTTGGGTGGGGCCTCAAGAACTTTGTCCTTTTGGGATCTGGTAGTTGAAAGAATTCAAGGCAAATTGGAATGTTGGAAACATTCTTACATTTCTATGGGTGGTTGCATCACTTTAATTAAAGCAGCTCTATCCAACCTTCCGGTATACTATATGTCGCTATTCAAAATGCTTTCTAAGATCATCCTCAAAATTGAGAAATACCAATGGGATTTTTTAGGGCGGATTGGATAAAAAGGACCACCTAGTGAATTGGCAAGAAGTATGCAAACCTATAACAATGGGTGGTTTGGGGATTGGGAAAATCAAGGAGAAAAATATGGCATTGATGGGAAAGTGGTTGTGGCGTTTCTCTACGGAACATGAATCATTATGGCATTCCATGATATCTCACAGATATGGGCGTCATCCAAATGGGTGGGATTGCAATCCCCAACCTACTTCTACATGATCTTTGCTTTGGAAAAATATTTGCCAATTATACCACACATTCCTTCCTTGTACTAGGTTTGCACTTGGTAACGGCTGTTCCATAAAGTTTTGGAAGGACTTATGGGTGGGGGAGTCGAATTTGGCTTAATTGTACCCGTGTTTATTCTATCTATCCCCTCAACAAGAGGCAGTGGTGGCAAATATTTTTTTTAATTCACCAAATAGCATTTCTTGGAACCTCATTTTCTCTCGTGAATTGTATGATTGAGAAGCTCATTCGGTCACTTCTCTCCTTGATTCCCTTCATTCTATCTTTCTATCAAGGAGGGCCCCTGATAAATGAGTTTGGTCCCTTGAGTCCTTTGGAAAATTCACTTCCAAATCTTTCTTTCTTGCTATATCAAATCCTTCTTATACCGAATCATCCTTCCCACACAAAAAAGATTTGGAAGCTTGCGATCTCGCCTAGAGTTAAAGCCTTTTCATGGACCGCCGTCTTAGGCCGAATCAATATGATGGACATGTTACAAAGAAGAAAACCATTCATGGCTTTATCCCCTCATTGGTGTGCTTTATGCCAAATGGATGGGAAATCAGTGCATCATATTTTTCTTCATTGCTCCTTCAGTCATAAGGTATGGATTCACTTCATATCCCTCATTGGTGTCTATTGGGTTATGCCGGAAACAATACAACTTATGTTCTTCTCTTGGAAGTATTTTGGGGATTCCTTAAGATCCACAAAATTTGGGGAATGTCTACTACATGCCATCTTATGGGGAATTTGGCGGGAGAGAAATAACATAATTTTCCTTGGCAAAGCTAGAAATTGCGAGGAGGTGATTGAGGCCATTATAAGGGAATTAGGCTGTTGGTTAAAGGCTTCCCCAAATTTCAAAGACATATTGTTGGCTGATTTCTTAAGGGATTGGGTCACTACAATCTCATGCTTATCATTCCAATCTAAGAGTCCTTGTATTTCTAGTTGGCGGGAACCTTCTAATGGAATTTTGAAACTTAATTTCGATGGTGCATCCAAAGGCAACCCTGGACCGGCTGGCTTCGGGTGTGTAATCTGTGATCATAATGGCAACATTTCTCTAGTATTAAGCGGGCCGCTGGAGTATTGCAACTCCACTAGAGCTGAAACAATGGGCATGCTCATGGGGATTAGGGAGCTTAAAAAATTGGGAGCTTCTGGGGCCATTATTGAGGGTGACTCGGCTGTGGTGATTGGGTGGGGTAATGGGAAGGTCTGCAACTCGTGGGAATTGTGGAATTTGGTGTATGAAATTACCAAGATAGCTTCGGACATAGGATGCTCATTTTCCCTTATTCCGCGAGATCAAAACTCTATGGCTGATAGCTTAGCTAATTGGGGAGTGGACCAGCTCTCAATGTTCTGTGGTCCATGTTTTCCATTTTAGCTAATTGGTGACCGGACCAGCTCTCAATGTCTTGTGGTTCTTGCTTTCATTTTTAGAACTGTTGTTTTCCTATAGCTTTTTTCTTTGGTTCCTTTTCAATAAAATTCAGTTATTTATCGAAAAAAAATATATGTTTTTAGAAGGTTTTAGATTTTAGAAAACTTGGGCAGCAAGTTTAATTGTTTTAGTAGTTTCTAATTTAGGAAAGTATTATTTTCTTGTAATTTGTAAGCCTATAAATAGGCATCCCTACACCATGAATTGATTCATTGAAGATTAAGCAAATTTTGTGTGAATTGGGTGTCCCAATCGAGGCCGTGGCCTGTTCTCGCTTTCTAAGGTGATGCCACTCTAGGCTCCCTTGTTCTTCTTCTATCTCATCACTCTCTTCCTCTAATTCTCTCTTCCTATCCCACGACATCCCCTTTCTCTACTCTCCCTCCTTCCTTCTACTTCCTGCTTTATCTCCTTAGCTGTCCCCTTTCCCTACTTCTGTTTTCATTCCCTTGCTATTATATTCTCAATACTTGAAGGAGCAAGGTGCTGAAATCATAGAATTTTGCAGAACAAAGGGGTTCCACAATCAGGTGTTCTAACCCTAACATAATCCAACACACAAGTTCAGATCCTGGTATCTCTTTGCTATTCTTTCAGAATTTAGTGAATTTCCATGTAAGTACGATATATTATACAGCTGTTTTCTGGGTTCATCTTTAAACTCTTTTCATTCTTTCATCACAATTTCCTGGGTTGATAAGACCTGAAAATTGCACCCCTCTATATTCCTCTTTTCCATTCTTTTCTTTTAGGGTTTTGTTCCCCTGTTGGTGACCTTCAAAACCCATAAGTTTCCCCATTGATTCTCCTCTTCCTTCCCTCTAAAAATCATAAGATTCCCTACTGATTTCACCACCACCATTAAATAATCTTTTAAGTTTTATGAAATTCAAGTGTTTGACCTAGCAAAACTTGTTCAACTTTCATGAAATTTTAATCCTAGTGCCCTTACATAAATCAAAATTGATCTGGAAATTTTCATAAAATTTTGACACGTGACAGGGCTATTTTGGTAATTTTACTAAATCTGCCAAAATTACAATTTTTCCCTTGGTTCACAATTTGCTTATTTTTATTTCATAGTTATTTGTCTTGCAAATTTCATCCTTCTACAGTATTGTTCCACATCAATTGGTATTAGAGCCAAGTTCTCTCAGTTGGTTCTATCTAACTGAAATCCTAAGTCCTTTCTGAACTGACTTGATTGACACCATGGGAGTTAGTAACAATGATTTATCTGCTGAAGCTAAGAATCAAGCTTTAGAGGCTACAAAGATGGATTTGAATTCTAGGATGGACACATGTGAAGCCAACTTGGCTACTATGCGAGCCTAACTAGATAAATTTATGGCTGCTTACCAACGTAAAGGGAAAGAACCAGTTTAGGCTGTAGGATCATCAAATTTGATCCCTTCTCCAAGTTAGCCCATTGAGGTTCTAGTTAATGATGCCTCACACTCTTTGCAACAAGAAGTGACCACACCGAGAAAGGAGTCTAATAACAAGGACTTAACTAATCAAAATCTTCCCATCATGAGTTGGATCGACATGCTAGGCTTGATGTGCCAAACTTTAGTGGCAATCAAAATCTAGATGGATTCCAAGATGAGAAGCATCATATAAAAGTCTTCTTTAGATTGTATGATGTGCTAGAATGGAGTAAGCTTCAATTTGCAGAAGCTAAATTAATATGGACAACCAGGATATGGTGGACAGCTTATAAGAAAATCTTTTCCAAGATGGGAAATGGGGAAATTACTATTTGAAGTGAGATGAATACAGCTATGAAAAGGTTTGAACCCCGGGATTACATGCAAAGAGATCATATTTAGTTGAATCAGCTTAGGTAAGGATCTTTATATGTGGAGGAATACACTAGCCAATTCCAACACTTAGCTACATGGGAAGGAATTAGATGGAATGATGAGATACTAGTGGCCATGTATCGACATGGTTTACATCCTCAGATATCTCAGGGTTTATGCTAATTATTATTCTTAAGTGGATGATGCCATTCAAATTGCCTATCAAATAGAAGAGACCATGAAATCCTTTTCTTATAAGAAGCCCTTCATAGAAAGTGCTTCTAAGAGTGTGGTAATGGGAAGTGGATAATCTATTAGTAAGATGACTTGCAAGCCCCAAGGCAGTGGTGTGACTTTTGCTTCTAGTCCAGCTCGCCCATTCTCCCCTTCTAGATCTAGAGGCACAGAAAATTCAGCATTCAAGCCCCGTGGAGAGCAGTGTTTTCATTGTAAGGGTTATGGTCACGTGAAAGTTCAATGCCCTCATCAAGTAGTGGGTTTGTCTAACAAGCAGGATCTTGAAGAAGTATACATTCTTGACCAATCCATGATCCTTGAGGGCAAAAAAGTTTATGAGGATGAAGATAGTGCTTCAAATGAGGACTAACCCATATATGTACCTCGCCCTCTTCTTTCCACTCATGCTAAAAAGGAAGAAGATTGACATAGAAGTAGCATATTCTAGACATGAGTTTGCTACAATGGCTAAGTTTGTTTTATGGTCATTGATAGAGGTAGTTGCACAAATGTAGTATCTGAAGATACCGTCAAGAAGTTGGGTCTAAATCTAAGCCACATCCTAGTTCTCACAAAGTTGCTTGGGTCAATAACACAAGCCTGGAGATTAGTGAGAGTTGCTTGCTAACATACTCAATTGGAGGGTTCGTGGACAAAGTGCAGTTTGACATTCTCCCTCTTAAGTGTGTCACATTCTTCTAGGGAGACCATGTTTATTCGACAAGAAGGTACAATATTGTGGTTATAATAACACATACACATTCAAGCACCACAACAAGGAGATGAAGATGGTCCCTAGCAAAGAAGCAACTCCACCTGAAGCTCAAAAAAATTGCTTGATCCTTTCATTTGCAGCAGGTACCTTATGGAGAAGACATTTTTGGACCACTCCCAAACTCAATGAAGTTGAGTTTTTCTAGGACCGGGGGGGGGGGGATTGATGCAGCATCCATTGCTTGGTTGGGTCAAAGATTCCCTTTGTGGAGACTTAAGTCCAAGAACAAGAGGACCTAAGAACTTCTAGCCGTGGGCGAGGAGTACACAATTTTTGTGTCTAGTCTATGTAATAAGGCCAATAGTGCTACTTTTATGTTAGAGTCTTAGTTTAAGGATATGTGTATGTAATAAGGCTGCAAAGCCAAGGGTTTTTGGGGGAAAATCAGGCCTAGTCGACGGACCATCTTTTCTTGTTGTCTAGTGGCTTCTAAAGTCAACAAGTGGGGCCCAATTATGTTCTGCTCAACAGCCTTGTTTCCAAGGCTTTTTGAAATTTAAAATTTTAGGAAATTATCTTCTTAGAAGGTTTTAGATTTTAGAAAACTTGGGTAGCAAGTTTAATTGTTTTAATAGTTTCTAATTCATGAAAGTTCTATTTTCTTGTAGTAAACCTATAAACATTCCGACCCCATGAATTGATTAATGTGTGAATTGGGTGTCCCAATTGAGGCTGTGGCCTGTTCTCTCTCCCTAAGGTGGTGCCACTCCAGGTTCCCTTGTCCTTCTATCTCATCACTTTCTTCCTCACCTCTCTCCTTACCCCACGACAGCCCCTTTCTCTACTCTCCCTCTTTCTTCTTCCTTCTACTTCTTCCTCTATCTCCTTAGCTTTCACCTTCCCTTCTGTCTTCATTCCCTTGCTATTATATTCTCAATACTTGAAGGAGGAAGGTGCTGAAATCACAGAATTCTTTAGAACAAAGGGCTCCTAAGATTTGGTGTTCTGACTCTACATAATCCAAAACACAAACTCAGATCCAGGTATCTCTTTGCTGCTGTTTTAAAATTTATTGTCTATGTTGATTCTTATTAAATTTTGGTAATTTCCATTTAAGTACTATATATTATACTGCTGTTTTCCGGGTTCATCTTTAAACTCTTCTCATTCTTTCATCACAATTTCCTGGGTTGATAAGACCTGAAAATCGCACCTCTCTGTATTTCTTTTTTCCATTTTTTTCTTCTACAAAACCCCTAAGTTTTCCCTTTGATTCCTCTCTTCCTTCACTCTGAAAATCATAAGATTCTCTACATTTCACCACCACCATTGAAGAATCTTGTAAGTTTTCTGAATTTGAGTGTTTGACCTAGCAAAACTTGTTCAACCTTCATGAAATTTTAATCCTAGGGCCCTTACATAAATCAGAGTTGATCTGGAAAGTTTCATAAATTTCTGACATGTGGCAGGGCTATTTTGGTAATTTTACCAAATCTTTCAAAATTATGATTTTGCCCCTGGTTTGAAATTTACTTTATTTTTAATTTTGATTTTTTAATTTTTTATTTCTGAGTTATTTTGCTGCAAGTTTCATCTTTCTACAATATTGTTCCGCATCACCATTTTCACCCCGAACTTCCACATCCATTTGAGCAATAGGACCTTTCTCATGAGCTTGAGAGACCGGATGCCTAAATCCCCTTGATTCAGCAGCTTGCATATATGCTTTGACTCAACAAGAGGGAATTTCTAGGAGCTGTTAAAGTCATCCCAAAGGAACCTTCTCCTGAATTTTCTAGGATAAAGTTTTCTAAATTTTGTTCTATTGGATTTTCTAGGACAAACCTGAGTTTTGTGTGTGTTAAATACTTTTACTAATATGTTTGTGCCCTAATTTGGAGGGTTAAATCTTCATCCCTAAACCTATTAGCCTGCAAAAATTTATGTTATTTGGATATTTCTAGACTGGGTTTCTGATCCTTCCTAGTTTTGTCTAGAATTGTTCCAGATTTATTAATTTGAGTTGTCTGTTTAAAACTTGAATTAGCCTATTCACATTGACCTTTTTCAGCCTTTTTTTAAACATACCTTGGGTCCATAACCTGCAGAGACTTTCTATGGTCTCTACGCCATCTTGCATCACTATTTTAGATAGTAAGCAACAAGAAACAACTCTCGAATTTGAGGGAGGCATCTCTAGAAAAGGCCAGTAAGATAGTTTGTAAAGGTTGATGCTTAAGTTCCAAGGGTGAAAATTTGAACACCCATATGAGGGAGGTGTGTGCTTAACCCCCCTTTTGGCAAGCAGTAATGCTACTCATGCTTATTCTCTAGGTTGATTAGGGTGGGCCTTAGGTTGTTTTGGAGGGTTACTATGGTCTACTAGGGCTTGGGTGTTATTAGGGACAATGCGTTGGCCAGGTGGCAAGGCTGAGACTTGCACCATGTCTGGCCTGGAGGCTCCTTTGTTGTCAACTGAAAGCATACACTATGCGACAATTGTTACTTGTATATGAATGAATGTGTGGCCATGGCACCAGGTTTGCTTTGTTTGGGAAATCAGAATGAGTTGGGGAAATTTATCCTTTCTTCTAGAATCCTTCCAGAAGCTTCTCCCACAAGAATACTCTAGAAACCTTCTAGATGATCCTGGCTACAATGAACCACTGCAGCTTGTGTACAACGTCTACTACAATACTACGACTCTTTTACCATAAGTATGTGTATCAGCCATACTTAGTGTACTACAAGTTTACACTTACATTTAAGTACTGTAAGTGTGTATTGTATGCCAAGTGAGGGGCAAAAGCGTTGCAAGTCAAGGGCATGACAACACCCTATCCTTTTATGGTTTCAAAATAATCTGTGCTATGTTGGTTTTTTCTCTTGATTTTCTCGTCTTAGATTTAAAAAAATCATGTTCTTTCAGAATCTTTTATATTACTTTATGGTTATGATTTCAGAATCTTTCCAAGTAAAATCATTTGGAGGACCAAATTTCTTTAAAGCGGGCATCCTCCTTTGGCCTGTGTACTGTGGTTGCACCCTGACCGTGGATAATTTAATGAAACGTGGCTTCCATATGGCTAATAGGTGTTTCATGTGCTTAGCCAAGGTCGATTCTGTTGATCATTTGTTTCTCCATTGTGAGGTTTCCCCTGAAGCTGCTTGACATTGTTTTTTTGCTTTTCTACCTATAGGTGTCTCATATCTTGTTATTTAAAGATATAATATATATAGATTGGGTGTTGGGTTAGGATGATGATGTAGGATCCAAAGGAAAAGGATTTCTACATTAATTAATTATGAGCAAAAGCCTAAAGATTGAATCTTGAATTAATAAAGATTGCTGAAATTTTGAAGAAATAATTCCCGAAACCAAATTTTGCAAGAACTTATTCAAGAATTAAAGAAAGTAATGTAAGAATGATTAGAATATAAAATATAAGTAAGAAAATAAAGAAAATCAAAGGGAAATTGAAGAAAGATTGAAAAATCCCCAAATCGGAAATTTCAAATTTGAAACCCTAAAATCAAGGGGACATGATGAGACACCCAGCCGCCCACCTAATTTTAGGGTAAATAGTTATTTTACAAAGAAAAAAAAAATTAAAAGAAAGGGGTTTTTATAGGTGCGGCTGCAAAGGAGGAGATTTAGGGTTCAAGAAAGGGAAAAGTTCAAGAAAAGGGGGAAATTGTGGATAGAAATCGGGGAAAAGTGTATGTAATGGTTGGGATTATTAGGATGTAGCTATGTATAAAGGGAATTGGATTTCTAAGGAGTAGAAAGGAAGTAATTAGAAATTTTCTAAGTTGCTGTATAAATCCTATTAAAAAGAAAAGTGTAGAAAAGAAGAGAGAAAACAAGAAACAAAAATGAAATAAGAAGGGGAGAGAACAAAGGAATGAAGAAATAGGTAAAATAGAGGAAACAAATGAGAATAGAAGAAAAAAGAGAAGGTTTTCTGTAAAAAGAAAGAAAATGGAAAGAAGAGAAGAGAAGAGAAGAGAAGAGAAGAATGTGAGAGAGGAATGGAGAAGAGAAGAATGTGAAAGAAATAAAGAATGAGAGAGAAAGAGGGAAAACTCACCTTAACGTGAGGGTTGAGAGAGGAACCAAGCTCCATGAGCAAGCAAAACTGGACCAAAAGACCCCTGGTATGGCCAGCCTTGAAACCCCCCAGAAAATCAGAAAAACACCCTAAAACAGTTCTAAAACTCTCCTAATTTAATTATAACCCCCTACCCTTGGCTCATATGGCCTTATTACATCAAAATCACTCATAACCCCCTAAAATAAAATAAAATAAAGAAAACAAGAAAATAAAGATTAAAATTGTGGACGGCATGTAGATCACTTGGTTTTCATTGGGAACCTTGGTCTTGACTTCCTTATGGGTTGATACTTCTCTAACAACTGCATTGCAATTGCATTAGATGATATGGTGTTTCTTTTGTGAATCTGCAATACCTCTCATAATACTGTTTGTTTTGGTTTGGTTTCCTTTTCTTTTTCCGTTAATAAAATTTTCTCCTTATTGATAATTTTTTTTTAATTTTTTATGGTTATGATTGAAAACTATATTTGTGCTTCTTCAGTCTGTGCAATAATTTGCTTCCTCCTAGAAACATGGTTCCAGTTTTGTGGCAATCAGATTATTCTTTTACAGAAATTTGTTGTTTTTATTTTGTGCTTTTGAGAAAATACTTTGGCTACTCTTCATTTATTGGATTCTTTCAAGGTAACTTTGGTGGAAATAATTACCTTCTACCTCATAGATTAAAGTGGTGTGGTTGAAGTTTTGAAGTGCTTCTGGATTGTTGTATGATAGACAAATACCACTAAAGTCGAAGGAAAATTTTTATAGGACGGCTATAAGACCATCCGTGCTCTATGGAGCAGAATTGTGGGCAGCCAAGAAACAAGACATACATAGAATGGATAAGTGGAAAGACTATAAAGAATAGTATCAGAAATGAATCTATTCGCAAGAGTTTAGGTGTAGTACCAATAGGTGATAAGATGAGGGAAAATTGGCTGATATGGTTTGGCGGCTTCGGCCATGTTTGACAAAGACCAATGACTGCACCAGTGAGAAGGACTGAGATGGTACAAGTTGAAGGTGTTAAAAGGGCAAGGGGAATGCAAAAATTGACTTGAGTTGCAGTAGTGAGGAAATACATGGGTTCGTGTGATTTAATGGCAAATATGGCCCTAAATAGAGTGGAATGGTGGAATAAGATTTGTGTATCCAACCCCAAATTGTTGGGGATAAGGCTTTATTGTTGTTATTATTGTTCTGCCATGCAGCTATCATAACCTGCTGTGAACATAGATTAACTGCTTGAGTATCATCTATTAAAATATCATTTACAATGTCAATTCAGTGTGCGCCCATATGGTATGACTCTGGTTCATGTGATGGTACATTAATTTATAGAGCTTGTGTAGTTTTCATTTTGATGTTAAGTCATTTCATACTTCTTGCTGTTTACTTTGTTTTCGTCTAAGGAAGATTATGATCATGAGAGTTATAAATGCAGAACTTTTTGCGGATCTCTCTTCCTTTGTGTGTGTGTGTATGTGTGTTTGTCATTGAAGTAACTGCGAATCTATTACAGGGACTATCTTCATTCATTCACAACAACTGTTACTGCTTTATCAGCTGCTATTTATGGGCTGGCTACAGAGATCACTGTTTTATCATTTCTAGATGAGCTATCCATTTTCTTTCAGGTGAATCATGATTATTATTTTCTTTGGGATAGAATATGAAACTGTTATTGTTCTGGTTCATTTTACGGGTTCAAAACTTTTGGATACTTGTTTTTCTTCTGATGCTTCCCTTTCTTCAGTATGCAAGTGATTGTCCCCCTTCACCCTCCCCAAGCTATCTTGTTTATTCATTTAGAGATTTGTTTCTCCAAAGTGTTATTTTTCTTCAGTACATTTTTTTGTTTTGATTGATAAGCAAAATTTGTTGAATAAAGGAAAAGAAGATAATATAGCCTGGGGAAATCTCCTCGGAGAAAGAGCAGAGGGAAAGAAAATAGGAGAATTACACCCACAAGCTAAATATCAGGCCAAACACAAAGGCATACAGTGCTCAACATCCTCTATAAAGTCCTCACTAAACTAAGGACTCCCAACTACCAAAACTCGATAGAACAACCATATAGCAGCTAAACACCTGATCCCCTCCTGCTGCAAGCTCCAAGCAAACATGTACAGGAAAAGGAAGCAAGAAACCACATATCATGCTGTAGGCATCCCTACAAGGAGTGGGATAACCCCTCCCATTGCAACCCAACCATAAGATTAGTCCATAAGAGAAAACTTTCCCTCTGAACATTCTAATAAACTAGAGCCTACAACTGCCAGGACTTTTCTCCAGATGCCTAACCCAGAAAACCACCAAGCTCTATCCAAACTTGGACTAGCCACTAAAACCCCTGCCTCTGTGCCTCATCCTGTTCTCTATACAGATCTCCTTTTTGATGTCCTTCCCCTTGTTCCATTATCCATAGGCTAGTAGTTATCTGTAATTCTATGTTTTGTAGCTTGCCCTTTTGAATCTTTAAATGGGATTCTTCATATATCTGATTAAGGCTTTAATAATCAATGTTGAAAATGGAATTGTTGGTGTTTTAGTCATCATTTATTTCTTTCAAGCTTCTATGTTTTTGTTGGCTTTACTTCTACTGCACTGCGATCTTTCATTGGTGGGTTTTTGGAACTGAAAGTATCTCAAGTAGATATATTGACTTAGTTATGTATGACAGAATGGTAACTAGTGTTAGAACAATTGGGGGGAGAGACAATCAAGGTTTTGATCATAGTAGGTTTACATCACGAGTCAGCATGGAGCCTGTATCTCCTTGCATTAGTTATGTATGAAATTTTTCCAAAGATATTAGGAATTACTTTTCGGAAGCTTGTCTTGTGTATGGGTTATGTCGGATGAGTTAATTGATCTTGTTTGTCAATGGAATAGTAGGGGTGTGGGAGCTCGTGGAAGACTTTTTTGGGCATGTTTATTGTATGGGGTTATGGAAGGAAAGAATAGAATTTTGGAAGGGAAATGCAAAGGTCGCAACGAGGTGATGGATTCTATTCTTAAACACATGGGTAGTTGGCTTTTACCACTAAGGAATTTCATTATCTTTCCCCTTCTATTTTCCCAAGGGATTGGATCACCTCTATTTCTCTTAATGCTCCTATAGTGAGTAAAGGTGTTTTGTAGTGGAAGGTTCCTATCGAAGGCATGTTAAAGCTGAATTTCAATGGCTCATCTAAGGGTAATCTGGTCTTGGGAGGTTTTGGCTGTGTTGTGAGAGATAGTAGTGGTAAAGTTGTTCGGGGATTGTGTGGTCCTTTGAGAACTTGTAACTTTATAAGGGCTGAGGTTTTGGCTCTTCTCATTGACCTTCGTGAGCTTCAAAATATGGGTGTGTGGGGATGTATGGTGGAGGGGGATTCTTCAACAACAATTGGATGGGGTTTAGGGAAGGGTAAGGTGAGGGGTTTTGGAAGCTGGCTCCATTTATATTTGAGATCAAGGAATTGTTGGTATCATTGGGGGTCTCCTTTGCTCATGTTCTAAGGGATACAAAATTCTATGGTTGATAAATTGGCCAATTTGGGGGATGGGATGTCTTTATTGGAAGTGATCTTCCGGATAGCGAGTTGTAGGTGTCTTATGCTGTTTTTGTATTAGTATCTTGTATCTTGTCTCTTTTTATCAATAAAAGAGGTGGGGGGTTAGAGATTTGTTGAGGAGGTGGAAAGTTGACTTGTTTTCTCTACAAAAAATGAAGACCCAAAGTATTGATAGTAGGATGGTGATGGATATGTGGGGTAGGAGACCATTTGATTTTATTCATAAACCTGCTGTGGGTAGGGCTGGAGGGATTTTGGTAGCTTAGAATTCTAATGCATTAGAAGTGATTGATTCTAAGATCGGGGAGTTCTCTGTTTCAAGCTTGTGCAAAAGTAAGGTTGATGATCTGGTTTGGGCTTTCTCTTGTGTGTATGGTCCCTATGATCAGGCTGCGTTTTGGCTGTTAGGGGAGGAATTATGTAGTGTTTGACATGACTGGAATGTTCCATGGTGTGCTGGGGGGGACTTTAACATTGTTCGGTATCCAAAGGAGAGGTTAGGCTCTCAAAGAATGACCTGTCATATCCAGATTTTCAATGCTTTATTCAGGAGCTTGGCTTGGTGGATCCTCCTTTGAGTGGGCTTTGTACACTTGGACAAATAATCAAGATACCCGGGTTAGTAGCTGATTGGACAAGTTCTTATTTACGAATGATTGGTTAGAGCTTACTTCTTTGTTTGTTCAAGAGGTGCTTCCTAATTTAGCATCTGATCACATTCCCATTCTCCTTTGCCCCCATGATATCTTCAGTAGGTCCTCGCCCATTTAGATTTGAGCTTTTGTGATTGGAGATTTTGGGCTTCAAGGACAAATTAAAAAGGTGGTGGAGCTTTGTTTTCACCTAGAACCTGAAACTTCTTAAGGGTAGGATTGTGAAGTGGAAGGAGGACTTTGGGGAAATTAAAGCCAAGAAATTTTTCGTGTCAAAAGATTGAAGCGTTGGAGAAAAAAGGGATGTTGGGCATAGATCAAAAACTTGGGATCGGGATCGGGATCGGACCCGGGAGATCCCGATCCGATCCATCCACTGCGGATCGGCCAGCAATTGGATCGCCCTAAAAAAAAAATCAAAAAAATCTGAATTTTTTTTAAAAACTTTATTATGTTAGTTAAAACCTATCTACCTTATTTCTAATCCAAAAATTATAATTTTTAACATGTTTTATGAATAAAAGTCCAATGATAAGAATAAGATTCATAAAAAAGTAGAAAGAGAAAATTACCAAAATATAGATACAAATCATACAATCACAATTCACATATGTAATCAACAAAACAAAAACATGCATA
>JAOXJP010082193.1:0-14953 GCA_025762735.1 Platanus orientalis | reverse complement strand
ATAATGTGGTGAAGCAGCTGGTTGGTGATGGGGTAATATCCCTAGACTATGTGAGGTCAGAGAAGAATTTAGCAGATTCTCTGACTAAATCACTAACTAGAGGGTTAGTGATGGAAACATCGAGGGGGATGGGGCTTAAACCTAAGTTATGAGTTGATAGTGATGGCAACCCGACCAATGTGATTGGCGATCCCATGAAATAGGTTCATATGGGTAAAAACAAGGCACTAGGCAACTTGAGTGACACTGTCATTTGTGCCAATCCCTATGGTGTAGACAGTGCATACTGCAATGTAATAAGGATGAGTCTTTGAACTCTTAATGGATCTATAGCCCTTATGGGTGGTGTGTTTAATTACAATACACACTTGATAAATTTACCTACTTGAGTGTGGGGGTGGAGCCGCCTCCTATAAAAACTTAGGCTAGTTCTCTAGAGCACTCATGAATATTCAGGTATGGCATATGGCCGAAACTGTGTCCACCCGATAGAACAACGATGATATATTGAGTATGAGATGTGGATGACAATCTTAGTTGATTCATAATTAAGAGATTTAGTTCATAAGACTATGGTCCATTAGATATTTATGAGCCGTGAGTTGTTATAGCTAGGGTTGGTTCATAGTCTTTCGACAACAATTTCATTGCATCTTGTACTCCAAACCTCTAGTGCCTATTTATTGTGATATTTTAAATTTATTTTGAATCTTGTGGGGGATTGTTACATTTGTATTACATTTTAAGATTCAAAATGAATTATGTGTATTATGGGCTATTTAGTTGTGTGGATCAAATAGGCCCACAAAAGTTACTTAAGCCCATGTATGTGTTAAAAGATTTTGGAGGGAATTTTAAACTAAATGTTTTATTTGAAGTTTTAGTGTTTCCCTTCAAAATAAAGTACAACCCAACTCCCAAAGGCTTTTCCCTTGAAAGTTTAGTCCCACATGGGAAGTGGAGAACTTTAAACTCTACCTTATAAGTAAATGAAAGAACCTAAGGGGTAATGGGGTTAAAGAGGAGAAGGGAGGTTAGAGTTGTTTGTTTGCATCACACGTGCACGAATCGAGCTCAGCCAAGCCAGGGCATGGGCGTGGGTGTGGGTGTGGGTGTGAGTTACACGAATTAATTATTTTATTTTAATTTACTTAAGCAAAAATATTTATTTTAATTGATTGACTTCTTATTTAGTTTTTATAATATATGATAATATACTATTGACACGTTATTAATATATTCTATAATCAAGTGGATTTATGGTAATTAATTATGCATTTAATATTTTCCAAAAGAGCCTAACTCTTCATGGAAAGTATGGGTATATGCGATCACCGTCTTCTATAATAGAAGACTAGAAAAATGAAAAAAAATACACAAAAAGAATATTTTGTGCGAACCAATCTTCTTCCTCTCTGATTATTTTTTATTTTCTTTTTGGTTTATGTTGGTTTTCATATATATTATTCCATTTGACACTAGAGGTTGATCTAAGTTGTTCAACGTGAGTTTCTATTAACCTGTGCGGGGTAGAGTCTACCAGAGAGATTGGTGTTCTTGGAGGTGATCATCAATCAAGTCTACCTACCTATAACAGGCCGACAAATATCACTTTAAGGATAGTGTTCTATACTTTCTTAATCACCAAGTGATAAGTTATTTCTAACTTGTTTAATTTGTAGATATTTATTTTATATATACAATTGGACTGCATCTGTTTCTTGCATACATAGCAGAGAATCTATGAGTTGATACACATAAGTTATTGTTGGTTGATTATACATACCTACACTTCACAATTTCATATTTGCTACTATTGAGAAATTTGTCATCATATACGTCTGTTGAATATTGAATTATCTTACTGCTTGAAGAACTATAGTTTTGTGTTACTGCAAACATAAGTATCATTTATAATCTAAAAGTGATTTTGCTGCTATTTATAGATTTCTAAAACTATGATATGGATTATTTTATACCCGACGTATCCAAGGTAAAGCCATTTAATGGTTCCTACTTTAAAAGGTGACAGAAGAGGATTCTCTTCCTACTCTAGATGGCCAATGTGACCTATGTTCTGTTTGAACCGAGGGTCCAAGAATCTGAGGATCAACTAGAACCTGCATGGTCAAGGACAATTTTGAACTAGAACAAAACAAACAAAATATGTTTGAATGTTATATTAAATGCATTATCAAATGAACTGTATAACTTTTACTGTGTAGAAGAATTTGCTAGAGATGTCTAGCAGGCTCTAGAGGAAAAATATAAAATAGAAGATGAAGGAAATATAAAACATATGATCAAAAAAAATTTTGAGTTTAAAATAATAGAGGATAAATCTGTATTTATACAGATTCATGAGTTCCAAAATCTAATAACTCAGTTAGAGACAGATGGTATGCCTCAGGCAAACAGATTCATGGCAGGGGTTCTTCTAGAAAAGTTACCTCCTTCTTGGAAGGATTACCAAAATAACATGAGAAGAAAAAGAAAAAGTTTGTCACTAAAAGTTCTAATAATTCACATCCATTCAGAAGAAAATAATCTTCTAAAAGAAAAGACCCAAAAATCCAAAGGAATGATAGCACACATAAATGTTGTAGAGAATAAAGAAAACTAGAAAGTTATGAAAGAAAATAAATTTCAAGGGAAGAAAAAATTCTTTAAGAAGAATATTAAGAATTTATTTTTAAAAAAAAACCTGCTAGAATATATGGGAAATGTTTTGTATGCGAAAAGTATGGTCTTCCTGCATCAGTGTGTCACCACAAGAAGAAAAAGATTGCCAAGGTTAACATGGCAGTAGCAGAAGATAAAATTACAACAATGGTTACTAAGTAAACTACATTGCGAACACTAGAGATTGAGTGGTGGACACTGTGGCGACCAAGCATATTTGTTGTGATAGAGATGCTTTCACCTCCTACAAAGTTGTAGGAGATGGTCTTTATAGAAAACTCAAACACTTCTTTTGTTGTACGAAAATGGACAATCGAATTAAAGGTCACTTTTAGAAAGATTCTAGAGCTGAATGATGTCCTCCACGTACCTGAAGTGCGGTGCAACTTGATTTCTAGAGTGCTACTAAATAAATCAGGATTAAAGCTTACATTTGAGTCAGATAAAATTGTAATGATAAAGAACGTGGTCTTTGTCGAGAAGGGATATTGTCATGGGAGCTTATTTGTACTTAGCATTTTAGAATTAATAAGAATGTTGTATCTTCTTCTGTTTACCTTGTTGACTCAATGAATATGTGACTTGATAGGTTAGGACATGTAGGAATGGCCTATGTAAATAAGATTGAACAATTAGGTTTAATTTCAAATTTAATTAATAATGAAACATATATAAATGTGAAATTTATGTAGAATCAAAACACACTAAAAAAAACCTAAACCAGTAGAAAGAAAAATTGAATTACTTGAACTTGTACATAGTGATTTAGGAGATTTAAAAAATTATGAAACCAGAAGAGGAAAGAGGTTCTACATAACTTTTAAAGACGATTACTCACTCTTTACTACTCTTTATTTGCTTAGAAATAAAGATGCAGTTGGAAAAATGTTTATAAAATACGAAACGGAAGTAGAAAATCAATTAGGAAAAAAGATTAAAAGACTAAGAACTGGTAGAGGTAGAGAATATGACTCCAACTTATTTAAGGGTTATTATGAGTCACATTACATTATACATGAAACAACTGCACCTTACACACCAGAGTTAAATGGGGTTGCAGAAGGTAAAAACAAAACGTTGAAGGAAATGATGAATGTCATGTTAATTAGTTCAGGTTTACCTATAATCATGTGGGCGAAAGCAATCTTCTCTTCCTATTATATATAGAATAAGATACCTTATAAGAAAAGTGATAAGACACCGTATGAGCTATGGGAAGGATATAGGCCTAACCTTAAATACTTGAAAGTGTGGAGGTGTCTGGCCAAAGTAGAACTACTTGATCCTAAGAAAATGAAACTAGGACAAAAAACAAATGATTTTGTTTTTATAGGCTATACACATAACAGTGCAATGTATAGGTTTTTGGTACTTAGAATTGAAAATAATATTCTAGAGCCAAATACAACAATAGAATCAAAGGATGTCAAATTCTTTGAAAATATATTACCAAAGAAGAATAGAACCCCAAACAACCAAATTAAAGAAACTATGCAAGCTGATAAAACAATAGAGGAAGAAAATGAATTAGAACCTAGAAGAAACAAAAGAATAAGGAAGGAAACAAATTTGGGTGATGATTTTATCAAATATCTGTTGGAACACAAAGTACTTTCATATGAGTACATATGTTATCTGGTGGGTGGAGATCCATTAACCTACAAACAAGTTGTAATCTCACCAGATATTGTCTTCTGAAGAGAAGCTATAAACAGTGAACTAAAGTCCATACTAGCAAATCACACTTGGGAATTATTGAATCTCCCTCCAGTCACTAAGGCTATAGGAAGTAAGTGGGTTTTCAAAAAAAAAAAATTGAAATCTGATAGAACTAACGATAAGTTTAAGGCAAGGGTAGTGGCTTTAGGTAACAGATAGAAAAAATGGTGTAGACTATTTTGATACTTTTGCTCCTGTTACTAGAATAACAACCATTAGGACATTGATAGCTATAGCATCAAGCTATGAATTAGTTGTGCACCAAATGGATGTGAAAACCGCATTCTTAAATGGTGATTTAGAGGAAAAAATATATATGACTCAACCTAAAGGATTTGTGATCCAAAGCAGGAGCATAAAGTATGTAGGCTTGTTAAATCAATTTATGGATTAACACAAGCATCAATACAATGGCATGAAAAGTTTAACAAAACACTTATAAGAAATGGGTACAACGTTAATGATTCAGACAGATGTGTGTATAACAAGTTTTCTAGGAAAATTGGTGTAATAATCTCTCTATATGTCAATGATATGTTGATCATGGGTACTAACTTAGAAGTGGTTAAAAATACTAAGTTCCTACCAACGTCAACAAAAACTTAATTATCAAACTCGTTCGAAAATAATAATAATAATAATGAATTATTTTAGGTTTACATGTGGAAAAATCAGCCGATAATAACAATCTTTAGCATAAGCTTAGACTATGACCTCAATCACTATTATGATGACATCTCTTGTTAGCTTGTTGATAGTCCTCCCTTTCCCATTCCTTCGGAAAAGAACATAATTCTCCATCATCAATGTATGATGTATTTAGCATTTTAGCATTTTCCACCATCTGCTCTAGAAAGATTTGCAATTCTCCATCATCAACATAAGACAAGTTGAAGCAATCTACATAAGACAAGTTGAAGCAATCTTCTAGCATAATCGCATTAAATTGGAATAGTTGCTGTATATGTTCTCTGTTTTTATGAGAGATTTAAATATTTCAGCTTGGGCTGCGGGTTGCTTCCAGACCATTGTATTTCCACAATCTCGATTTCATCTTTTCCTTTCCAAAGAAATCCAAACCAATTAGGCCCCTAGAAGTGATGGTACATTTTATATTTTGAATGCTCATTTTGATGCCTTTGATATTCATACTACTCGTACAAGTGATTTGTTTACTATTCCTATATATACAAGCTTTAATACCAAGAATGCAGCTTAGTATGTTACCCTTGTCTTCAGTTGCCTGTTCCTCTTCCTCTATTTCAAAAACAAGGCACAAAATCATACCATTCTTAATCACATCATCACCAATCTCATATCATATCGTTCCTGGATATCGCAAAAAGAAAATGCCTGATTGTTGATGTTATCCTGTAAGAGATACAGACACAATGTCAGCAACTTAAGAAATCAGTTAATAGTGTTGGCCACCAAAAAAAGTTGAGAATTCTTGGATGGAAGCTATATTTCCCTGAGAATTGAGGAGTGGAAGATAGAGAGATGACCTGGACAAGCACTTCCAGTGGAGTACCTATGAGACTGATGCATCTGGTCACATCCAAGTCTTCTAAGGATTCCATTCCCTCAAGCCCTTGAATTTCAACTAGCTTTGAACAATGGACAAGGTGTAATGTTTTTAAAATTGTCAAGCTTGATAGATCTGGTAATGTTTTCAATGAAACACACCCCAATGCATCAAAACAAATCAAACTTGAAGGAAGTCTTGGGAGGGATCACAAAAATTGGCAACATTTTACACATAATCTCTCAAGCTTCTCTAACAGTTCAACATCAGCAGGCAACTCTGTAATCAATGTGCAACTCAAGTCAAGCTCAATCAATGATTTTATTCTCCCAATGAAATTAGAAATCCTTGTGAGTTACAATCCTGTAAAGATCAGCATCTCATTTTTTTATAGCATTCCAATTTAGTCTGGTAATTCGTGGATTTGTATACCATCCAATTCTAGCTTTACTAGGGATTTTAGATCACCAATCGAATCTGGTAACTTAATGAGTTTGATACAGCTGTTTTAGATCCAAGTGAACAAGTCTCTTGAGTTGCCTGATAGATTCATGTACATCAGTCAATGCCTTACATCCTTTAAGAATCAGTTTCTCTAATAGTGGGAATCCTATGAAGATGGGAGATTTCGCTAGATATGAAGAATTGCTGAGATTAAGCACCTTTAAATTTTTAAATGGCTGCCAAATAGTAAAATATTAGTTTCTGTGTAATATAGGATGATCAATTGAAAGCAAAATAAAGAAATACTATACCTTGGTCTGAAGCTCACTATTCCAAGCTTATTGAATCTTGATGTTTGGTAAGTCAAGAACAACAAGTTTCTTGAGATAAAATTTGGATGGTAGAATTTTCAAAGGACAGGCCTGCCAACAGAACCATCTTAAATTTGAAGGAAGTTGCTCAATTTTTCCCTCCAAGTTTGCACCATTTACCTGGAGCAATCTTAGGTTAGGCATCATTGCAAGATCTTCAATCAAAAAATGATCCCCTATTTCCAGCCCTTTCCACATAAAGTCAAGAAGGATGCCTTCAATCTCTTTAGTTCCCTGACAATAGGGGGAAAATAGAAGACCAAGTAAACTAAATTTGAGGTAAACAAATAACCTTACTCAAATAAGAATCATAAATTTCTTAAGCTTGGTTTTCATGCACTCAAACATTAGAAGTAAACTAACTTCTAAAGTATACAAGAAATCCAGATGTACGGCCTTTTCAAACAAGAATTACAAATTTCATAAGGTTGGTTCTCATGCACTTGATATCAATAGCAATCTTACTCTTACCTAGTGTTGTTCTAATACCTCCATGGCTTCTTAATGAGACCACAATCTGCTACGCTGTTCAGGCTTCTTAGGGCTTTCTTCATAGACAATTCGTCTTCCCATGTCGCGAAGTTGATCATGCATCCTTAGCTTATTGTCTTCACCAATCCTTATAAGGGAATTTCGAATGAGTACCTGAAGTCCTATTTTAGAGTGAAAGCCACAACCTTCCCATATATAAAGTGCAAGTTCTTTATCCATTCCAATGAAAAATCATGCAGTATCAAGAAATATGGATTTCTCCTTATCATCTAGTCCATCAAAGATTATTCTCAACTTGTTTAGAACCTCCTTAGGAGGAACTTCTTTCAACTTTTGCAATGTACTTTCCCATTCTTCCTTTTCTCTGTTACATAGAGAAGAACCCAACACCTCAAGAGTCAAGGGCAGTCCATCAGTATAGCTTACCACTTTCTTTGAGAGTTGAGTATAATCTTCCGGAGGTTGGTCTCTCTGAAATGCATGCATACTAAAGAGTTGAAGAGATTTGTTGACATCCAAACCTTCAGGCCTATAGATATTGTTCTTATTGGCTTGACCCAAATTTAGAACTTCCTCGTCTCTAGTTGTTATGATGATCTTACTTCCTGGACCAAACCAGCTAAGCTCACTAGCCAATGCATTTAGTTGTGCACGGTGATCCACATCATCAAGAACAAGAACAACTTTTTTTCTTGGAGTCTTATTTTAATCAAATTTGATCCTTTATCAACATTGCTTATGTCATAGTTTTGTTTTTGTCGAGAAGTTGCTTCTGCAAAAAGACTAGACCATTGTGTTGTGAAGCTTATTCTCTGACATCTGCAAGAAAGCTACGGCCATCAAAATGTTTGGAGATTCGATTATAGACAGCCTTTGCCATAGTTGTCTTCCCAATCCCTCCCATATATGCCAGAGATCCCCACAAATTGAGGATCCATGGATTCAACACTTAAAGACAACAAATATTCTACATGGAAGTCAAGCCCAATTGGATATTTGGCATCAACCAAGGGGTCATTGTTGAATTCAATCAAAGCCCTTTCAACAACTAATTAGACTAGTTTTGATTCATCCCTGCAAACAATATTTCGTATTAGAAGGAAAATCAAAGTCATAGCAAGTAAACACATCATCTAAAGATGAGTTAATACTATGATGCCGCTTGTTATGGTAGTGCTAAAAAAATAAAAAATAAAAATATATATATATAAAAGTAGATCTTTAGATGAAACCAAGTGGGACAGAGATTCTACCCATTTTCAACTTCCTTCAGAATCCACCCTTTTAGTTTCCCTACTTCTCTTAAAGCTCCGCTCCACTTATCCACAATCTCCAGCTCCAAATCATTCTCATGTATAATTTTTTTGGAAGGCTTCACCAAAACTCCCAGTCTGATTCTTAACTTCTAATGGTCTGACATCAAAGAAAATGGGCAAGACGATTTGGTTGTTTGTTTTACGGCATTGTAACATCTTAACGAGTTCTTGGAGGCACCATTTGCTAGAAGCATAGCATTTGGAGAAGACGGGGATTGATATTTGGACTGTTCAATTGCCGTGAGAAGGGCTGGTGCGATGTCTTCTCCAGCATCAAGTTCTATGTTGTCTATAAATGTCTGAACTCCTTTGCTGTCCAAAGCATTGTAAAGATGGCCAGTGAATTGCTTTCAAGTATCTTCTCCTTGAAGCTCAGAAACTCGTACGGCCTAGAAGAGGAAGAAATAAGGGAGTTCAGGTCATTAACCAAGGAGGCATTGTTTAATTCTCTCAAAACATTTTAACAACCAAGTGGACTAGTTTTGATTGATTCTTGTAAGTAATATATCATATCAGAAAATGAAAATTAAAACCTGTCAGTTGACATTTCATGAAAGTGAGACTAAAGATGAATAGAAATTGTGGCGGTACTTGGGATGGTAATAATAAACAAATAAATAGTGTTGAAAATAGAAGCCAAAAACAGCTCCCTGTTTGAACGTTTTCGAGTGTTTGTTTTTAGTCCCACAACAGAAACTAAGCAAAACTATATAAGTTAAACCACTCCTTTACCTTGTGTATTTTGAGAATCCACTCTCTCTCTTGGCTTGCTATGGTGTAGCAAGATGCTCACATGTGCATAGGTGTGGGTTGTAGCAAGGTGCACTCACACACACATGCACGGGTGTGGACAAGGGCGCTTGAGGTGCATTTTTCACTTCGCACATGCACATCGTTGTGGACATGAATAAGATGAACCATGATGATGGTGTACCCATGAAGATAGTGCATTATGATCAAGAGAACCGTAAGCAAACCAAGATTGCATCTCGAAGAAGGTGGATCATGAGCATGGTGTACCGGGATGAGATAGCCATTGCAATGAAAGCACCATTGTGAAGGAAGCCCATCACGGCCCAACACTGCAAAGGAACCTGGACCACATGAGGTTGGCTCATGATAGAATTGGGCTTGCTCGCGATAGGCCTAGTTGAATCGGGATGAAGCTTGTAGTGTAAGCTAGTTTATACAGGCTCATCCAATCACCTCGGGAAGGCCTTTTCTGATGGAAATGGGCTGATTGATGTCTAGCAAATTGTGGACATGTGGAAGGGTGGTTGAGAGTGGTTGGAAACCGACTATAAAATGCCTAAAGATGGGTTAAAACCCATTCAGTTTGGAGGCAGAGAATGGAGAGCAAGAAGGAGAGCTTGAGAAAAAGAAAGGTGAAAAGAAAAGGAGAAGAAGGCCAAAAGGCCGTGGGGTTGCCTGTGCACAACTGGAATTCTCTCTTTCTCTCTCTCTCTCTCTCTCTCTCTCTCTCTCTCTCTCTCTCTCTCTCTCTCTTTTCTCTTTATGAACACAATGGTTCCTTGAGAACAACACTGTGTCGAATGTCCTTATCTTCGTGACTTGGTTTTAACATCTGATGTTCACATTCCTAAGGGAAAACTCTGCCAAAATTTTCATAAAATTTGGACAAATTTTATAGTTTGTTTTGGGCACACTCGACCAATAAGGGAAATAAGTTGTATAGGAGGTATTGTGATCTCTCTAAGGAGTACACCTCGTTGAGAGACAGGACATGGTCTGAGTTTGGTTGTATCTTGGGGTTAGCTTGGATTGCAATCCCTTGCACATTAAGTGGGAGGCCTTGACTATCAACAACAAACGTGATAACGACACCTCCATGCCTTAGATCAGTTTGGCAAAACTACATCTGGCTTGATTCCCCTAAAAATAGGGTATATAGGCAGCCTGAGGACGTGTTGTCTTATGGTGATGTGACATTTAGGATCGCTACATGGTTCAACAATTTAAGAATAAGTCCACACTCCTGTGTTGTAAAGACTAAAAAATTGAAGTTCATGAATTGGGACCATGGCTCACAAATGTGCACTCACGATTGAAGAATTTGCGAAGGAATGAATATCGCAACTACACCACTTTCATAAATAAAACTACAAATTGGTAGTTCTTGCGATAGGATAGTACATCACGATAGGATGTCATCATGAGAGAAAGGATTCATGATTAAGACTATGATTAAACCATGTTCATGAAGAAGTTTGTAATCATGATGAATGAGTATTTCATGAAGAAAATCCTTCGCCATGGAAGTACAGTCTATCAATGAACTAATCTATGACAGTTCGTGATTGAAACGTTTTTGTGAAGATTTTGCAAATAAATTATAGAAGAATATTTATTTGTTTTGAACTATTGAAATCTTCGACCCTGTAGTTGTGTTTAGTGAGCATGATTAGACATGTTGTGAGCTGCGTTAGGGTGGTAAGTCTAGGATAGTGCCTAACTTAGGTAAATCATCAAAACTGAGTAAAGTTTCAAGGGAAAACTAACATGGTAGGAGACTTGGAGATGTCCAAGATTTTATACTCAATTGAAAGGCAAATCCCAAAGGTTCATCGTAGCGAACCAAGATGCCCTTTCTTGATCGGTTGCAAGTATGATGCACATGTTAAAGCAAGTCATAGGACTTGTAGGTATGTCATATAGGGAATCCCTAGTAGATGTAGACAAGTTTTAGAGCCATGTGAAGATCCTTAGGTGCCTTGAGGAAATTATCCAATCATGACTTATCTCATTAGTTAGAAATGTAGAACACACAAAAGCTAGAATGAAAACCTCTTATGAGATAGTAGGGTCAAACAACATTTACGGTTTTAAAAATCCAATTGGATTAACTTGTGCTTATCGTCTTCTTGGAAACGATATTTTGAGTTAAGGCACATTGAATAAGACGATGCATTTACGGTAATTGATTTGGATCAAAACTAAAAGTTATGACATATGTAAATAACTACTAGTAGGAGTAAATATATACACATGTCAAGGATGTGTTCGGTTCCCAACAATTAGTGGAGGTGTGATGAAGAACAAATCATAGATAATACCTCTGCACCTAGGCCACTATGTAATACTCTATTGAGCTATGATGATTCCTGGGAGGCCAGTACTCCTACAGGAAGTCCTGGATCCTTTGGCATTAGGAATATGCCTATCTTGTATGCTCTTCGAGCAATGATTGAATCTAGGTGATTCTAGTTTGATAAGTTGACTCATAGTTGTTATGTTCATTGTTTGGGGATTTGATGTGTCTAGTATACACAAGTCTAATGATATTGATTTTGGGACACAATGGAAAGTATATGGATAATATGAGATTATTAATCTCATGAGTACAAGGCATGAGTTATGAGATTATTAATCTCATGAGTACGAGGCATGAGTTTAATATTCTGATTGCTTTGGAATAAGATCCTAAGATTTGAGAGAGCATTAAGATTATGAATTAGTTAATTCTGTCTAGGACATATGTGACTAGATTTCAGCAATTAACACTCTATGTGAGCTGTAGCTTAATGGTAATCTATGTTTAGACATGAGAGTCTAAGGGAAAAGTTCAAAATGGTTCATTTACATGAAATGATGTCTTGTGAATGTTCCTCTATTTTGGAAGATCCATATTGGATATAGACATGGAAGAAATCCACAAAATGGATTAAGCCTATAGGGCAAGCCTCCAAGATTGGATAAAGAGGAATAGACTTAGTGTTTGACGGGTACTAGTCCATTAATCTTGTACATATTAGTATTCTAGGAATACTTGCCCCTGAGGACTAAATGAGTCCATGTGTTTCATCCTGTGTGATCATATTTCTTGAGAAGATCTCAAAAATAGTGGAGATAAAAAAACTTGTATCAAGTAACACCAGTGAGTCCGAAGACTAGTGAAAATGAGAACCTGATGCAGTACAACACATGGTAGCACGTGATTTCAAGGTGGTTATTTTTCATAACAAAATCAAGGTGGAAAAGAAATTATTAATAGGATTAATATTATTTTTATTTTATTTAGAAATATTTATTTTGTTAAGTTTTATTAGGAACCTTTTTATTTTTTAAGTGTTGTTTTTTAGTGTTTAGTCTGGAAGATATAACTTTTTGCATAGATATCTGATTGAGGCGATCTTTATGGTGTTGGAAATAATATTTCAAGGGCTACAACTTCTATTTCACGAAACTTTTCCAAATTCAGCCGTTTGTAAGAAGAAAATTACGCTCCAAGATGATGAACGTGATTGGAATCTTTCTATGCGAAATTTTGGACGAATTTCTTAGATTTGTTTAGGGGTTTTCTATTTTTTTGTTCTTTGGCTTATAAATAAGCTCAATGTAGTGAAGAGTGATAATTGATTGAGTTATTGAATAAAGTTTACTCATTAGGATTTATTCTCTATTTAATTCTTGGTATTTTCCTTTAGCGAAAATTAACAAGTCCCTATTCCTGGTATTTTCAGTTTTGAAAATCAATAAGCCCGTAGAAGGTTTCCCCAATCTGTTGGTGAGATTCATCCCTTACGCTCGTGTTACATCAGTTGGTATCATAGCCAGGTTGATTTTCTTACTCCATGTCAAGGAGATGTGCAGGTGTTCGTGAAGTTCTGCTAGATGATGTGTACGAGAGTGATGATATTTCCCAATTGGCTCAACACCTTGATGAGCGGTTTGATATGTGGACTTGGCAGTTGATTCAAACAATGACATATGTCTTTGAATGCCAATGGTAGTTGTCTCAACTAGTGGTTGCATTGCAAACTGTGATACAATGCCAAAGTCATTCACCAAATCCACATTTCGTGGAAGAGGAAGATGATGATGCTTATTTAAAATAAAATAAAATAAACCCTTTTATGAGTATGAATCAAGGAAAAGGAGGCCAATGGTTAAAATCCCTGAATCCCAAGGGAGTTTATAGTTGGAAGAGTTCCTTGATTGGGACAGTATTGCAGAGGAGGAAGAAGTTTTTGAAAAACCAGATATTGATTCTATATTTCAGGAATCAAATGATTCAGGAGAAAAATATTCATTTTTACCTATTTTTGATAACCCTATATATGATGATGAAAATATATGTGATGAATTGTAATGGATGACTAGCTTTTCTTTTGTCAAGCATGATGAACAAAAGCCATACTTTGAAGATGGCGATAAAAGTAGTCAATTTGATTTGGCTATCAAGGACATTCAAGATTCTTCTTATATATTAAAAGGGGATTTTGAATTAATTGTTCAAGAAGATAAATTTGCAAATCTTGTGGTCACAAATAGAGAAGGAAGAAGTGGTCCAAAAGCTGAACCTGGAATCCAAGAGTTCAAGAATGAAAGAAATGGGATGTAACTTTGAACATCATATATGGTTAATGTTAAAGATGGTGTTGATCGTTTTGAAGAAGCTACATCAAATTCGAGGATGAATTCTTTCCAACCTGGAGAGAATGATGCAGTGCAACACATGGAAACACGTGATTTCAATGTGGATATTTTTTAGAGAAAAATCAAGGCAAAAAAATTTATTATTAGGATTAATATGATTTTTATTTTATTTAGAAATATTTATTTTGTGAAATTTTATTAGGAACCATTTTATTTGTTAAGTGTTGTTTTTTAGGAGGAGAGACTTTTTAGAAGATTAGGATTCTATTTGGATTCAAAAGGAAAAATTTACACAAATTCGGAATTTGGAAGGTTTTGCATAGTATTTAGTCTAGAAGGCATAAATTTTCACACAAATGTCCAATTGAGGCAATCTTTATAACATTGGAAAGAAGATTTCAAGGGCTACAACTTCTATTTCATGAAACTTTTCTAAATTCGGTCATTTTTAAGGTGAAAATTACACTTCAAGATAATGGACGTGATTGGAATCTTTCTATGCGAAATTTTGGATGAATTTCTTAGCTTTGTTTAGGGTTTTCTATATTTTTGGTCTTTGGCTTATAAATAAGCTCAATGTAGTGAAGAGTGATAATTTATTGAGTTATTGAATAAAGTTTATTCATTGAGATTTATTCTCTGTTTAATTCTTGGTATTTTCCTTTAGGCGCCTAGTTGCTGTCAAACTACACTTTTCTTGAGAAAATCCTAATTTTTTTCCTATATGACTGTATTTCCTTGCATTTGGTTGCCACGATTTGGAAAATCGCACGTACGTAAATTTATCTCCAACTATCAGATATTTCTCGTTTATGCTCGTTGAACTTTCCTCCCAAAATAGCAGTATTTGGTACGAAAGCTCGGGAAATTTTGTGTAGGGAGTTCAAACGACACTCCTCTCTCAACGATAATATATAGCTTCTTCTGTTAATGTATATTGTCAATTCTATATTGTATAAAATACATGGAGTGGTAGATTAGGCATGGCATGAGCACATTGCATACTT
>JAOXJP010082182.1:0-14953 GCA_025762735.1 Platanus orientalis | reverse complement strand
TTCAAGTACTTGCCATAGGAATGGACTTTGCTGAAGATGATAACTAGTTGCTGGAGTGCTTCGCCGACGGAGCAGGCTTCAGGGCTTTATTCATGACAGGATATTTACTAGGCTTACTTCTAAACTACGAAGGTCCTTTGGGGATCAACATTATTTTGAAGGGGCTTTTACTCATTATTATCCAGAGTTCAGGGGCCAAATTCATTAAAGGGCAGCGGCCTATCATTTATTGCAGAGGGGCATCCATGACCTAATTTCTTTGCTCAGGGGCCGCGGCCCAAATTTCTTGCAGAGGGGGATCTATGCCCCAATCTTCTTGCTCAAGGGACATTACCCAAATTTATTACAGAGGGGGATCCATGCCCCAATCTTCTTGCTCAGAGGCCACGACCCAAATTCTTTAAAGAGGGGGATCCATGCCCCAATTTTGATTGCTTGAGGGACCGGGGCCCAAATTTATTACAGAGGGGGATCTATGCCCCAATCTTCTTGCTTAGGGGTCATGACCCAAATTCTTTATAAAGGGGGATCCATGCCCCAATCTTCGTGCTCAGGGGCCGCGGCCTAATTTTATTAACTGAGGGACCACGACCCAATTTTATTACTTAGGGCTGCTACTTTATCCCATAAATGTCGACAAGTATTTGCTAAAGGCTCCCCTTGTGAGGTTGTGGATGCTTTGCAAGGCTAGTAATGCTGTTTGGCTGATGATTGAGTATCGAGGCCTGGATCGGCTATCTTTGCATTTGCCTTTTGGAAAGAGATTTTGAGAATTCATTTTTAAAAATCTTCCATTTCTTCTTTTTGAAAAATTGGGACCCTTTAGGGTCTTTGAATATTTGAGGATGACCTATCGTATTGCTCTTGAATACATATGGTCATATTTTCATATATCACACCTCCATGCCTAGTCTGGGCCAGGTATGAAAGGTTCACATGCTTTGGATATTTGAATGTGCATTGTTTGATAGGTTGAAAATTACAGGCCTATGTCTGAGGTCTTTATTATTGCTTTATCTGAAGATGATTTTTGTAGATGTGTGCTTATGACTTGATTGACTTGACTTTCACTTAGGGTGCCGTTTCTGGTTTTCACCCTAAGTGTTGACTTCATTTTGCTCCTTTTTTTGCCCCTATTTATCAGGACTGGGTCAGAATGTCATTTCTGGTTTTCATTCTGACCTTTGCATTATTTTTTTTGTCTTTGTCCCTTTTTTGGCCCTGTTTTACCAAGATTGGGTCAGAATGCCATTTCTGGTTTTCATTCTGAGCTTTGCATTATTTCTTCTCTTTGTCCCTTTTTTTTGCCCCTATATTTAAACAGGTCTGGGCTTTTTGGAAAGTGATTGGACGAGGTGTATGTTCTTGTTCCAAGATGGTTGAATGCTTGGCTTGTGTATTGTTGACTTTGTCATAATGTTTGGATGTTTGAACGGTTGCTTTGCTGAATGAAAGGCTTATTGATGACTCTGAGGCTTGCTTTTGGATGGGCAAGGACTAAGGAGGTAGGAAATCTGAATATAAATGGCTCATGAGTAGAGGCTTATTGCAAAATTGACAATTATGGTTTTCTACAAAATATCAATTTCTTGAAGAAGATTATGGTTTTGTACAAGATTGCCATGATTGATAGAAGATTGAACATGAAAGGCTTTAGAAGATTGAATGTGAATGGCTCATGAGTAGAGGCTTATTTCAAATTAACAATTATGGTTCTCAACAAAATGTCCATACCTTGAAGAAGATTATGGTTGTGTACATGATTATCATATTTGAAGGATGTTGAGGTTTTTCATAAATCCCCATATTTTGAAGAAAATAATGGTTCTTTATAAAATGCCCCTGTATTGAAGAAAAATCATGGTTCTCTATAAATTTTTTTGTATTTTGTGAAGAAAATCATGGTTCTGTATAAGCTGCTTTTTTTTTGCATTTTTCTTTTTTATTTTGAACTTTTATTTTGTTCTTCTTTTTCTTTGTATTATTATATATATCTTTTGAACCATTGATTCTTCTTCTTTTGCTTTGAATTTGTAGAGATTTGGACATGAACTTGAAAATGTAGAAGCAAAATAGGCAGGAAAATGTTTCAGCAAAATGACCGTTCAAGGTCTTTTTATAACAGAAGTCTGTTTTACAATAGTCAAGCAAAGAACCTTTTGACTTGGTTCAAGTTTACAAATCTGGGAAAGTCTTCCTCATCCATATTTCCTAATAGTAGTTCCCCACTGGACAACTTTTGTTTGACAATGAAAGGTCCTTTGTAATTCGGCCGAGGTTGCCCTTGTGGTGCCTGCTCATATGGAAGGACCGTCTTGAGAACTAAGCCTCCTTCTTTGACATCCCTAGGTCTAACCTACTTATTGAATGTTGTTTTCATGCACCTCTGATATGCTTGCCCATTGCTCATTGCTTATAGTCTCTTCTCATCAATAAGGTTCACTTGATCATGCCAAATCTGTGTCCATGCTGACTTTGGAATCTTTGCCTTGGCTAGGACTTGAAGACTTGGAATTTCAACTTCAACTGGCAGGACTGCCTCCATGCTGTAAACTAATGAATAGGTGGTTACCCTTGTTGAAGTATGGATTGAAGTTCTATAGGCCATAAGTGCATAAGGAAATATTTCATCCTAATTGGAGTCATTAGCAGTCATTTTCTGTAAGATCTTCTTGAAGTTTTTGTTGGCTGCTTCTACTACTCCATTCATTTGTGGTCTGTATGGAGAAGATCGATGGTGGTGAATCTTAAACTTTTTGTAGAGTAGTTCAAGATCCTTTCCCACAAAATTGGTTGCATTGTTAGTAATGATTTTGCTGGGAACACCATATTGGCAAATGATGTTTCTCTGTATGAATCTAAATGTGTTCTTCATTGTGACTGCTGCTAGAGATATGGCTTAAACCCATTTGTGAAATAGTCAATAGCCACAATGATGTACAGATGTCCATTGGCAGCCTTCTGAGGCATAGGTCCTACTATGTCAATTCCCACATGGAGAATGGCCAAGGAGTAGTCAGGTTGTGTAATTCAAAAGCTGGTGCTTTGATGATGTTGTCATGAGACTGGTAAGTGTGTCACTTCTTTACATGTTGACAACAATCTGTTTCCATAGTTGACCATTAGTAGCCCAGTTGAAGGATCTTCTTGGCAAGTATAAGTCCATTCATGTGCGGTTTGTACTCTCCTCTATGGATATCCTCAATGATAGTAGAGGCCTCACCTTTATCTACACATCTCAGGAGAACATGATGAGGGGACTTCTTGTACAAGGTCCCACCATGCAAAACAAATTGAGTAGGTAATCTCCATAGAGCACGTTGATCACTCTTAGAGGCCATGGATGAAAGAGTCTGATCTTCTAGATAGCTCTTTATGTCAAGGAACCATGGCTCCTTATTCAAATCAATAGTTGTAATCTTGAGGCAATAGGCTAGCTCATTTCTCTATTCAATCTTAATTGGTGTCGTGTCTACCTCTTAAGAAATGTTAATCATTAAAGATAATGTGGCTAAAGCATCTGCAAAGTTATTCCTTCTTCTGCCAATGTAGTTGAAAGTCAGATATTCAAAGCTCTTTGAAATGATATGTAGACATTCATGGTAGTCTAAAAATTTCTTCTCTTGGATGAACCAATCTTCGATTGCTTGGAAGATGACAAGTGCTGAGTCTCTGTAGACTTTTAGTTCATCGATGCCAAGATCAATGGCTACATTCAAATCGATGATACAAGCTTCGTATTCAGCTATGTTGTTGGTGCATAAAAAGTGTAGCCTTACGATAATTGGAATGAGGACACCTGTAGAGGAAATGAGCATAGCTCCAATTCCATAGCCTAACTGATTGACAGTTCTGTTGAAGCACATCTTCCATCTGACTATCTTGTTTGATTCAACTTCGATACAAAGTATGTGTTCATCTAGGAAGTCAAATTTTAGGGATGAAGGTTCATCTGCTAAGAAATCAGCTATGGCTAGCTTTCAGTGAGATATATGTGATGTCAAATTCGGATAGCATCATAAGCCATCGGGCATTTCTTCATGTGGTTGCTGGTTTCTCGAATAGGCACTTAATGGGGTTTATTCAAGAAATCAGGAACCCTTTGTATAAAAGGAAATAATGCCAAAGCCCTTTGGTGATATAAACTAGGGAGAGACAGGTTTTCTCTAGTGGCGTGTATCTGGTTTCGTAGTCGATGAAACGCTTTCTTAGATAATAGATGGTATGTTCCTTCTTCTCTACCTTGTCATGCTATCCTGTACACAACCCATGGAGATGTCATGTACAATCAGATATAGGATTAACGAGCAGTCTAGCTCTAGAGAAATTAATACAGGCGGGCTTAGCAAATAATTCTTGATCTTGTCAAAGGTAATCCGATAGTCGCTGTTCCATTGAGTTGAAACATTCTTCCTCAGTAGTTTGAATAAGGGCTCACAAATTGGAGTGAGCTGAGCAATGAAATGACTGATGTATTGGATATAGCCTAAGAAACTATGTACATCCTTCTCTGTGCAAGGTTTATGAATTTCAATGATTGCTTTGGCTTTGGATGGATCAACTTTTATGCCTCTTTCAATGATGAAGCCTAACAATTTTCTATGAGAGGATCTAAAGATGCACTTGTTCGGGTTCAGCTTCAATCTGTATTTTCTGAGACGGGCAAACAACTTCTGTAGATGGTTCAAATGATCTTCTCTATGATGGGATTTGACAATCATGTCATCAACATAGACTTCCATTTCTTTGTTGATCATGTCATGGAAGAGGGCTATCATGGGCCGATGATATGTTGCCCCTGCATTCTTGAGACCAAAGGGCATTACTTTGTAACGGAATGTGGCCCAAGGGGTCGTGAAAGCAGTTTTTTCACGGTCCTTTATGGACATCTTAATCTGGTTGTAGCCTGAGAACCTATCTATGAAGGACATCATCTCGTGTCCAACTGTACTGTCAATGAGCACAGTACTTTGTTTAGATCTCTATAATCTATGCACATTTAGACTTTGCCGTCCTTGGGTATGGGGACAATGTTGGCTTACCATTGGGGATATTGGACTGACAAAAGGAAACCTACATCTAGTTGTTTTTTGATTTCTTCTTTGAGGACAAGGGACCATTTTGGTCATAGATGCTTAGGCTTTCACTTAATGGGATGAATATTCGGGTTAGTGGGAAGCTTATGGATGATAAGGTCTGTGTCTAAACTAGGCATGTCTGCATAGGTTAATCCAAAGATGTCTATATACTCTCAAAGTAAGTTTAACAGGGCATGCCCTATATCTAAAGTGCTGGGGGTCCCAATTTTCACAACTTTAGGCATAGTTTCTAACCCAAGATTGATCTCTTAGAGGTCATCTCCCGATGGAAGATTCCGGTTCTCTTAGCACTCAAAGGCCTCGATCACCTCTTTTGGCATTATTTTTTCATCATTCCATTCTTCTTGTTCCTATTTTTGAAAGAAATGCTTTTAGTATTAATTTACATGAAAAGGGGAATTGTTACTTGAGGAGCAACTAGACTTGGAATCATGTTCCAAGTTTCTTACATACCCAATGTTTGTGTTGATCACAAGCTTAGGAAAGCTTGTTCAGCTAGGATCAAGTTGCATGTAGTTCTGGTCTCAGGGTGGACCAAATTTACATTTTTTTTGAAAAGCAGCTGAGCCTGAAGTTACTTCTCAGGTTGCTTACATACTTGACTTTTAGCATAAGTGCTTTTGAAAACATTGGTCTGTCAAGATCAAGTCGCACGTAGTTCTTTGACTACAAGGGTAAAGAAAGAAAAAAAAATTCCAAAAGTGATTGGGCCTGAAACTATGTCTCAGGTTGCCTACGTACCCCTTACAGGTGCACTAGTCGAATGCTTTGACAATTCATGAGTCATTAGGGATCAAGTCTGTATAGTTCTTATTACAAAATGTTGAAAAGAAAAAAGACTAAAAGCTTTTCGAAAATATTAACGAGAGTGGAGTAAGGTTGGCTCTTCCTGGCCTTCTTTCTCAATCACTCAACCCATCACTTGGTCTTGGTCCTCTACTATTGTAGAGTTGGCTTGTTCGGTCAGCTCTATGGCTTTCACGGGTACCCATGTTTCTAGCATGTTGACCTAGTCAAGGTTAAGCTTGTCTAAGTCTAGATCTCCACTCGTAATAATTGATTACAGTGCTTCCATGACATCGCATGGGAGAGAGAGTAGACTTAGAGGAGTTAGGTTGACCTCCCTATGTTCTAAGGTGTTGGAGGTTAAACTTTCCCTGACCTTAGGGACAGACGGCTTAGAGCTAAATAAATGGGTGTGAGGAGCAATCTCGAGATGGTAGGCAGAGTGTTGATTGGTGGTTGGAGGGGGAATGATGATGCATTTTGTTGATCCTTGTTTTAGGCTGAGCTTGGGTGGCTTTATTTGAACTAGT
Source organism: Platanus orientalis (assembly GCA_025762735.1). Lineage (NCBI taxonomy): Eukaryota > Viridiplantae > Streptophyta > Magnoliopsida > Proteales > Platanaceae > Platanus > Platanus orientalis. The sequence continues at coordinate 8,538 of JAOXJP010082182.1, read as the reverse complement.
GATTCAGTTGGCAAGGTGGTACAAGTCTTAGGTAATTCAGAAGCTGATACAAAATGTTGTGCAGTCTTGCAGTCAGCTTTCTTCTTCTTGTTCTTCTTGAACTGATGCTTGATGAGAGGTTTGAACCCTAAGCCAGCCTTGTATGACACTCTGATGGCTTTGACGGGGTTTTTTCTTCCTTAGGAGTGTTTGCCTAAGCCTTTGTTTAAATCGAACTTCATTCTAGCCATCATGTGGAACTTAGGCAGAAGTATTTTAGCCTTCCTTTTCAGCTCTACTTCTTCTTTCTCTATGTACACAACCTCAAGTTGGTACGAGTGAAAGTGTTTAGAGTTTGTAAGTTCTGGACTCCCAGTATCTTATGTCTTGCATTGTGATAACATCTGTATCTACCAACACTGTAATGACTTCATTATTGATAATGAATTTAACTTTCTGGTAAATAGTGGGTGGGATGGTGCCCGCCTGCTGAATCCATGGTCTTCCCAATAGCATTGTGAAGGAGGATGGTATGCTCAGCACTTGAAACTGAACTTGAAACATTCTTCCTTCTATCACTAGGGGAATGAAGACTTCTCCTTAGCCATGACTAACTGAGTTGTCGAAGGCCCTTATATCATAGGGGTTGGATTTCACATAGTCTAAGGGAACTCCCAATGTATCCAGTGTATCCTTGGTGCAGATGTTCAAGGTGGACCCATTGTCTACCAAAATGAGGGGAATACACATGTCAGAATTGTGGGCCGTGATGTAGATGGCTCTGTTGTACACAGTGTCACCCTTAAGGATCTCATCCTTTAAGAATGTGGTGACTCATGGTATTGATACTCTGGCCACCATGTTTTACAACCTGTCTGGTGTGATCAAGGTGTCCACAAAGGACCTTTTGAATATGTTCAAGAACCTTTCTCAATGTTACTCTAACATCAGCAAAATGCATAAGATAGAGACTTGTGTTAGTGTCTTAGACAACTGCTAAATCAAAAACAGGTGAGACTTTCGAATAACTGCTTCAAAGATCTAATTCTCTCTCTTTTCCTCTGCCTCTTTAGTCTATTTCAACTTCTTATTCTATCATCTTTTCTTTCCCTTTGCCCTCGGGATGCAGATATGTGACCAGCTTAGAAACCCTGCTTGACCGGGTGATGAAGGCGGTGAGCTCTTCTAGCTCATCTTTTGTCAGTTCTGGGGCTTCCAATTTCCGAACTAGATAGCCCAAGGGGACTCAGTTCAGTAGGAATTGTATCCGAGTAGGTGATGGGATGTTAATGACTTGGTAAGGGGATGAAAGATCTGTGAGCTGAGCATATAGTGATGGTGGTGGGATGATATGGGGTGATGAAAATGGGTCATGGGTTGCTGAACCTTCTCGATTCATGTTGACATCAGGGGGAAGAACTGTTACTGGGCTATCTGGAGCCATATCTCACATGTGTGCAAGTAAGTGCTCGTATTAGGGAGGGGGAATAGGCTTATGGAAGTGTCCATTCAGGGTAGACACATGGTTAATGCTGGGCAAGAAGGTGATTTTCTTGGTCTCTGACATCTTGGTGATGTAGTTGGAAGGATTGAATTGGCTGTTGGTGAGACTTATCATGTTAACCCCTTTAGGTGGTTGGTGGTTGGGAAGTGAGTTTTAGATGATGTTAGAATTTGATGGACAATTAGTGGGTGTGGGGTCAAATGATACCTTACCCTCATTGATTAGGTCTTGAATATCATGTCTCAAACAAAAACACCTATCGATGGTATACCCTGGGGTTTGATGGTATTCACAATGCTCCACTTGATTGTAGCAGTAGGGTAAAGGGTAAGGTGGGGGTCTTGGGTCAATTAATTGCAACAACTTCTTCTTAATGAGATACTCCATGATATATTTGTAGGAGTAGGGCAAGAGGGTGAATTTTCTCTTCTTCTTTTCTTCTCTGGGCACACCCGGGTATCTGGGTTAGTATAATTGCTATGGAGGAATGATGTTCATAGCTACTAGATAATTCTAGGTCGGCTGTGGCAGAGGCAGAACATAACCTTTATTCTAATTGGGCTAAAGAACTTCAATGGCTTGTACAAGATTTGCTTTTGGCTGGGTGACTGCTGCCTTTTTTGGCACGGTTTTAGAGGAACTAGCAAGGGCAAACGATGCATCATGTATTAAACTTGCCTTGATAGCCAACTCTACTTTTGCAGCTTTGTCGACAACCTCAGCGAAGTTACTCTGTGACGTGGTCAGGAGCACCAACTAGTAAGTAGGACCCAATGTCCTCATGAAAGTAGATATCATGTCCTCCTTGAACATAAGGTGTTTTAGGTTGGAGGTCTTCAATCTCTATTTGTAGGCAAAATCCCTTATACTTTCTCTAGTGACGGGCCTCATTCCTTCAATCTCTTTCCATGTTGGTAGCATCTCAAGGTTGAACCTATAATGATTGAGGAATGACTGTGTTAGGGCCCTCCATGTACTGATGTTACTTTTTTCTTGGCTTCCTATCTATTTCCCTACATTCTTCTCTAAGCTATATCCAAACATCTAGACCAGGATCCGCTCATCATGTCCCCACTGGAACATAGCATTACAATAAATGTGGGATGCATCCTGGGGAAGGTGATACCATCATACTTCTTAACATTTGGCATTTAGAAGTTTGGTGGTAGCACACATCCGGGTGGATACAAAGATTCGAAGTCTATGAAGATGGGGAATTGCCCCTCTTTTATAAGTTCTAACTCTACTATGAGCTTGGCTATCTGTGCATTGGTATCATCCTTCTCCTTTCCCTTTTTGCATGATGTTAAAGGCCTATATTGCTCTTCTAGGTCGGAGGTGGCTCGGTGCTCTGGCTGAATGTACGTAGTTGTGGCTTGAAGTGGGGCCGTGACATAGGTGGGGCCCTGTGTGGATGACTAGCCATGCAGGAGAGTCTGCTCAGTAGTACTGGGAGGTAGTGGCTCAGATGTTGTACTCCATCCATGAGGCCCTCCTTGCTTCATCAAATACTTGAACATCATCTTTTCAAATTCAAAGAGTGTGGGAATTTGAGGCTGCTCACTGGTGTTGGGTTGGCTAAGAGGTGGTGAAGAGGTTTAGGGAGATGAAGAGGATTGACCGGACTTGGAGGTGGATGTCCACCCATACCGGGACATGAAGTCCCCCCCTTAATCGCTCCACTTCTGACTTGAACCCATCTAAGAGCGTATCTTCGGGCTAGTCCTAGTAGGAGGTGGATTTCTCATGGATGCCTTTGGGGGGGTAAGAGGTGTAGTACTTGTGGTAGGAGGAGGTGTTGACTTGTCAGCTATAGCATTGCTACGTTGTGCCTTCTTCTGCTTCTAAAGTCGAGTCTCTAGGGTAGTAATTATAGCTTGCTTAACTGAGTTGGAAGAAAAGAAGGGTTTATTGTTATTATTTTGTAAGGTTCATTCTTTACATTCATTCATAATTAATAGCCAAGTGCTTTACAAGTGCATATGTCATACAAGTGAATTCATATCCTTTAATTTAACTATAAGAGATTTTTTTGGGAAACAAAACTTTATACAATATATATATATATATATATCAGAAATGATTACAAAAGGAGGGGGTCCTTACCCTTGATACATAAAAAAGACAACATAAAGAGAAATCTAAAGATTAGGCACTACTGGAGGTGACACTGGTTCGTAGCCTAAGGGGAAGAGCTGTTTTCTTAGCTCGTGAATCCATGACTGTATCCACTAATCTTGTACAAAGACCATGTTGTTGCTTTGCCTCATCTCAAGTCCCAAATCTTCATGCGAAGTCCTACTATCATTGAGCTCAATTTTTAGAGAGTGAATGAGTTCGGCTTGAGTTTCATTCCAATGCTAGGTACATTCACGTGAGACCTCAGCCTCTATATGTAAAAGTGTCTCAACTTCTAAGGTACCCTTGGTTTAGGCATGTAAAGCCCGCTCCTTGGCTAAATTTGTCAGTGCTTGCTCATACTCTGCTTGAGTGTGGGAAGGCTCTATATGTGATGAGGATGTTGATTTAGTGCATGACTTCTTGTTCAAAGAAATGGAGGGTACAGGGGTAGCAAGCTATAGTGGAGGCTTCTGAGAAAGCCAATACTTGTATGCAGATGTCATGGCCTGTATTTTTGCAGATACTAGCTAGGGATGTCTTGAGACTCTAGTATGTAAATTGTCCCATAAAGCGGTTAGTGTAGACCGTGTATGATTGGATGTATGGTGATCACTTGCATATATCTTCAAAGACTATAGAGAAGTTGAAGAGATCTTGCCTAAGTGCCAATTGCTGAAGAACATGTATAGATACATAGGGAGTGCTCTGGTAGATCCCTGTGATGACTATGTATGTGCGATCGTTGGTAGTAAGGAGTGGGTAGCACGCTTTGTGCCATATGACATGCCAAGTAATTTGTTTAGGAAGCATGGCAGCTAATAGACTCTATTAATATGGATCTGTGCTGAAGTTAGATCTCGTGATACATAAGCCGAGAAAGATGTAAGGACAGACAAATGTTCTCGTATCCAGGCTTGTTAGAAAGCTGGGCAACCATATAGTCATCCTCTGGGATGTCAGGCACAATGTGAAAGACTAGAGATGGTCTTTGAGATGATCATAGGTGTAAGTATTTTCTTCTGTAAATGCTGATCTATAATGTTGAGTAAGACGCCATTGATATGATGGCAGCTATGTGACAACAAGAGCTGTTCTAAGACAACTAAAGTGAATGCTCTGAACTTGATAGGGTTGTCAAAATCACCAACTTTCTTCCAACCTTTTTCCAATAAAAGGTTGAAAGGGAAATACAACTATTCTCCTATAGCTTCCCTAAGCAAGGAGGCTTTGGCTTCCCTAGGGGACAGGTGGAAGCCTTTGAGGTTACTCGGCTTATGGGTGGGGATTATGGCACTGATGCCAAGGCAATGTTCCCAATCTAGGAAAGATTCGAGCTCCCTAACAGTGGGCGTAAGCTCTTGTTCTCTGAAGTGGAAAATTATAGATGTCGGGTCCCCTAGCCGGCTTTGACTTTTCCAAACTTCATGTTCTTCAGGAGGAAGGGCAATTAGGGTATTTGCAAAGTTCACGGAGATGGTAGAGTATGCATCCAATTGCATGAGTCAGTGGGCCATGTTTGTAAGCACAAGCATGAACACAGGGTTAGAAATGTCATTTTATAGTTGAAAACAGCATTCTGCCAAAATTTGGCCTAGCGCTCATTTTTTGTAAACCCTAAACCTTGATTTTAATTGAATTAAAAATTAGGTGTTGAGATCAAGATTAGGCATTGAGAATAGTTACAACTTTAAATGACCCATGGTAAAGTTTTTTGTCCTTTTGTGTTTTAAGTTGCTATTTTCAGTTATAAACAAGAGGAGAGGTCCCCACAACTTTGTTATTTCTTCCCTTTTCAGTTTAAAAAAAAAAATCATCTTTTCTTTTTCTTTTTCTTTGACAACAATGAGTCTCAAGCTGCCATTTCCTGCTTCTCTCGACGCAAGAAAAAGTTTTATGGAAGCACCCCGTTGCGGATAAGGTAAGTTTTTTGATTTAATCATGAGTTTATTTCATGTTTTTGTGAATTTTCCTTTTCTTTGAATGTTTTGTTTTTGATTTAATGTTTTTGTTTGTTTTTTTTCATTTTTCTTTAGTTTACATTGTATTTTTAGGTTCATTTGAATGAAATTATTTTTTTTTAATTTTAATTTAGGAATGATTTAGAATAGGTTTTTACAAGTATTTTTGGTGATTTTTGGGTTTTCCAATGCCTGAAAATCATTGCCCTAAATTACAAGCGTAACGCTTGATTTTTCTCTGTTTTAAAAAAATAGGCATTTGAAAAATTAGGCGTTGGCCAAAATACATGCGTCAACCTAAAAATCAGGCATTAGGCCTGAGAGATAGAACTGCTATTTTTATTCTTTTTTTGTTTCTTTTTGTTTCTTTTTACTCCTAAGCATTATTCTAACATGTTTTAATATATTTTCCTTTACAGGCTAGGGGGAGAGTAGAGCACCACGGCTCTTAGTCTGGGGTCCAAGGCTTATGGGGATGGATGTGTTCCAACGTCAAGTATGTGGTGAAGGTCATGGGTTTTGGCCATTTCTTGAGCTTGCCGGTGCTGTAGGAAGATAGAGCTTTTCTGATGGTCCTTGCCAAGAGGTGGTCCCCCATCACACGCACTTTCCATCTTTCAATAGGGGAGATTAGGGTGCTCCCTACCAATTTATTCATGATGATGGGGCTGTCCATGGATGGCATACCTCCGCCGAGTTCAGATGACTTCGACCTAGTATTGGTGGCTCGGTGCATAGGGTCATAGCCCGTGGTTTATTACAAAGGTACAAAAGGTGTTCTCCCTTCTTGGTTCAAGAACGACTATGTCTGGGCCACCAACTAGAGCTCACTAGTGGGGATTGCTTACTCTACCCATGTCTTCTTGGTGTACATGCTAACTCGTTCCATCTTCTGTGAGAAGAGTGATAGGGTGTACTTCTACTTACTACTAGCCTTAGAGGATCTGGACCTTGTGGCTACACGAAGCTGGGGTAGGTCTGTCCTCGGGTGGATGTATGCCAACATGAGTGAGATCTCTTTCGGTCAGATCCCTCATGCTTTCTTAGGGCTATGCTTCCTATGGGAGGTATAATTTTATTCTTTTATTCTTTTTAATTTTTGCTTTACATTTTATTTGCTTTCTTTAAATCTACTTTTGATAGCATTGATTCTCTCTTTTGCAAGTGTGGTGCTATGAGCACTTCCCTTCCTTGACTCCTAGGTGCAGGGACGAGGAGACATTTCCCTTCCCCTGCGTTTCACAGTGGAAGGTGACACACACCTTCCACAAGGCTCAAAAATCCATCTCAACCTTCCGACGGGAGTTAGATCTTCTAACGACCAATCAAGTAAGTACACAATACTTTAATTTAATTAATTAATTTTATTTTTTCTTGTAAATCATTTTCTAACTTCCATTGTGTCTTGTGCAAGGCAAGTGGTGCCCATGGACCCATTGGGCCTTAGGGGTGGAGGATGCTTTGGACTAGACCTCAGCTTGGGGTTGGTCTCGTCAAAGGGTCATGTTGGTGGCCCTTGATGAGGTTACCATATACCTCGGGGAGAGGTGTTGATGCCAGGTAGGGGTCGGAGTGGAGGATTTTGTAGTCCCACACTCGCCTCCACAGTGATTGACATCGAGGGAGAGACTAGGAGAGGGGAGATGGGCATCGAGGCCTCTGTATTCTTGGACTGGGCCAGGAATCATGGTGAGTGGTGGAGCACTCAAACTTGTGGGCCCTTGGGCGGCCCTATTGAAGCCCATGTGAGCTTTATTTTATTTTTGTAAACATTTGTTTATTTTCTTTACTTTTCTTTCTTTTAGTTTGACAATTTTTGACTTGTTTGACTTTTAATAGGCAGTAGAGGCACAACTTGCAAAGGAGCCAACACCTCCTACCCAGAGAGGGAGGAAGAGGATGGTTCCCCTTGCTGAGCCAGACTTGATGGGCATGATACCCGAGGTAGTGCTTGTAGTTGACCTTAAGGGTGGGATCACTGAGGAGCCTTTACCAGAAGCTGAGCTCCCCAAGGGTTGGGTGCCCCCTGAGGCAATGACTTAGGTATGTTTTGTTTAATTCAAGTAATTAAGTTTTAAAACTTATGCCTTTTTAATTTTTGACAAAGTTTTGTGTACTTATACTGATTTCTAAGGAGGTGTACCTCAATGCCCTCTAGAAGTTGGTGAAGTGCTTTGCCCTAGTGGGACAAAAACACCAAGCCCACTAGATTGAGGTCACAGCCTTGAAGGCGAGCTACAAAGTAGAGGCCGAGGAGGTAAAAACACAGGGTTGTTTGATTTTATTTTAAGAGAATTTTCTTTTAAGAGGATTCTGATATGTGTGTTTTGTTTTATATTTACAGAGACAAAATCCCTATTCTAGGGGATATAGGAGATGCTGCGGAGGACACTGAGATGCCCTCCACTGACCCTGAAGCAGGTGGGTCCATGGGCTTAGGACATGATGAAGTTAAGTATGTACATCCTCCATAGATGGCCGAGGGGATAGGTTTTACGATGAGGGGATCGACTACCATTGTGCCCTCAAGAGATGTTGTTGTTCTTTCCAGGGGAGGCTAAGTCTACACATGGGTAAAGCAAGGGGCGAAGAAAGAAACATTTAAGGAGAGAATGGTTGACTTGGTAGCCAATCCTCATATAGAGGATGAGGAGGGGGAGGATTAGAGAGGAGTTGATGTATTTTTTGTTTATTTGAGGATGTATTTAAACATTTTTTGGTTGATGGGTTGTATATGAAATTCCTATATATAGATCCTAGAGGGGGGTGAATAGTATTATTTGAATTTTCTTTTTGAATTACTCAAATTATGTCTTGATTAATTAATCCTGGTATTATACTTGAATTATGGTAATGAATATGTTTATGTTCAATTCTATGGTATGTGTGATTGAACAACAATTGCAATGCTTAACAATGTAAATGATAGATGAGAAAGCAAACCACAAGCAATCACACATGAACACTAGATGTATA
>JAOXJP010082171.1:0-14954 GCA_025762735.1 Platanus orientalis | reverse complement strand
CATTAAACTCTCTAAAGAACCCTTCAAGTTTACCTCTGACTTTGCTGATGAACTTATGAAAAGACTTAAAGGCATCTCACTTAGCAAAGATTTTGAAAGAGGAGAAACTTCCTCTACAAAAATCTCAAAGTCATTAATAATGACTCTTCTTTTGAACTATCAGATACTCAAAGTATTCGAAGTTCCCTATTTCAGGATACTCGTATCAGTAAAATTGATACTCATATCAATAGCCTAGTCCGACATCCACCTCCACCAAATTCTCATCATTATTACCATCGACCAACCCCTGTTGACCTCTTGTACGAAGAAATCCCATTTCATCAAATGATGTAATTCGATGGGTCTTCTTTATACGACTAGAATATTGATAGCCTGTCTGAGTACTAGATTTAGAATACGATTAATAATATGATCTCATATTCCAATGCCTAAAGTATGGGAAAATAGTGAATCTACAATCGTCCACCTCATCACCTCCTCCTTTAGTGGACAATTGCATGGCTGGTGGGAACGATATATCACAAAAGCCTAAAGGCTCCAAATACAGCAAAGTATAAAACAAGACAGCCAAGGTCAACCAATTCTGGATGATCAAGGGCATACCATTTCAAACTCTATATACACATTACTAACCAATATAATTCAACATGTTACAGGGAGAAAATCACACCTTCATGAGAAGATAAGGATTCAACTTCATAACCTAAAATGTAGATCACTGACTGAGCTTAGATGGTATAAAGATGTATTTCTTACAAAAGTCTTTACTCTATACACCTCTAACGCAGTATATTGGAAAGAAAGATTCATTGTAGGTTTGCCCAAATTCTTTTCAGAAAAGGTTAGACAACAACTTAATCAAGAATACAAATAAAATAGTTTAGATAAAATAACATATGGAGAAATAATTTCAAAAATAAATGAAGTAGGAATTAATATGTGTACAGAAGTAAAATTAAAAGAACAAATAAAAAGAGAAAATTTACACACTAGAAAAGAATTAGAAAATTTTTGTTATCAATTTGGGATAGGCAGACCTCCCCAAAGAAGACCTAAACCCAAACCAAAATCTTTTCTACACGAAAAACAAAATAAAAGTTTTCAAAAATATAATTATAACAAAAATTCTTTTAGAAAACCATTTAGAAAACAATTTTCAAAAAAATACTAACAAACATTCAAAACCTTTTCAGAAAAACAATTCTTTCAAAAATCCCCTACCTATTTCAAATGTAATAAAAAGGGACACTATGCAAACAAGTGCGTAGTGAAAAAAGAGCTTTAAGAGTTAGAATATTCAGATGAAGAAAATGAAATTAGGACTAAAAAAACTTCGGCCGATGAATCCGAAAATGACAGAGAAAATCTCTGTTTTTGCAATGAATGTCAAAATCTTTTAGAATCTAAAAGTGACTTCAAAATCAATGTAATTACCTCTGATGAAACTTTCATGTTAGAGTTAATTGATTCAATTTCAGATGGATCTTTTCCAAAAGAGAAAACAAATAGACAAGCTCCTCAAAAGAGCAAAAAGTTCTACTAAAAACCCCAAACAAACTTTTGAAACTTATAAAATAAGTGAATTAAAGAAATACCTTGATCAAGGACAAAAGACTGGCCCAGTCTCTTTCTCATCTCTTCAACAAGAAATACAAGAAACCAAACAAGAAATTAGAGAAATCAATAACAAACTTCACACCCTTTTCAAGGATGCTTTTTAGGGAACGACAATCTAGTCTTAACAAAAACTCTTGGTTAATCAAATCAGATTAAAACTTATTTTCATATGAAACAATAGCAAGAATTTTTTTTTTTTTAATGGTCAAGTATTTTACCTATGTGGGATTCCAATTCTTGAAATGGCAAATTCAGTAGAATTCTAAAATCTTATGGAAGAATTCAATCTCCTAAATCATATATGAGAAAGACTTTTAGTCTAGTGTAACTGCGAGATTAAGGACTGAAAAAAAGCAGCTTTTAGCCTGACTTTTTAGAGTTTTAATGGTTAATAGACTTTTAGTCTTAAATTTGAGGGGTGAGTTCTTTATAAGAAAAAAGAGAAACAAAACAAAACAAAAAGACAAAAAATAAAATGCAATAAAACTTCAACCCAACATTTTGTTGAGATTTGGATCCTCTTTTTTTTATATATCTTAAATGAGATTTGGATCCACTCTATGAACACGGGTTGCTAGCTAAGGTTCGCAAGACTCCATTTGCTAAATTGTATCCAACTCCATTTACTAAAATGTATGTGATCGTAAATGATGTGAAATCAGAAAAGATCGTCTATGGCATCATGTAGGGAATAACAAGAGCCATCCAATGCTTTTCTCTTATTTTAGTCATTTTATATACCTTTGCCTTGTGGCGTTCTTGAATTAGAATAAAGGGATTTTTTTCCAAAATGGTTCAAAGTTTTGGCAAAATTACCAAATAACAAGGTAAAAAAAAAAAAAAACTATTTCAAAAAATGGTTTGTTAGAGATAAATTTGAAAAAAAAGGGTAGTTAACGGTTAAAATTTTTTTATTACTCCTTTTATACCCTTAACCCACCAAATTTGGCAACTTATTCCCTTTCCTTTTCCATCTTCGTCACTATCCTAAATATTTGGCATAAATATTGATGACCCATATTTAAAAGTTTGTGCAGAGCGCAAGATTAACTAGGTAAAACTCTAATTCTGAAGAGAATTAAGAGAATTCAATAATAATACCAGACTTACAACAGTATAAAAAGCACATTCAGTCTCCCAATGATTATCAACAAAAGAGACATGACAGAAAATCCATTTAAACAAAATCATCCCACAAAAGGAAACCTACTCCCAAAAGCTACAAAAGACCATCAACGAAAGGAATTCATGAACGATAACCACTAATTTCATCCGGCAAAAGATCTACTCCAAGAAAGTACTGGACCTGGCAAAAGGAAGTTTATTAGTTTATTTTTTTTTAAAACCCCAAAAATAACCCGCCTTTGTCGATGCCTAAACTCTTCCTTTCTAGGTTTCAAAGCATCAAATCAAGGTCTGTCGCTTCTATTGGTTCTTGTATTTTCTTGGGTCTGCAGGCATCCGTGTCAAAGCCGTCGTCAAAAGTGTTTGGTGAGTTGTCATGCCGACGTTGGTTGTGCTTAGATGCTTACAAACCCTAAGCTCCAATTCCAAAGTTTAAATGAAATATTGGCATCCATCACATAACCTTTTCCCTTTCTAGCTTTCTCCTTTTTAACACTTTTTGTTAAAGGAGAATGATTGTCTGTTTTGAAACAGACCTCTAAAGGGTATCATTGATTGAGGCATGATGTATTTTTCGAATTTGATCTCTTTTATTGACCACCTACTATTTAACTGAATATTTTTTTTTGGATTCTTTTGCCCCCAAAAACAACAAATGTTTGTTTATAATTCACCACATACACTAAAGAGACATTTTACAACAAAGGAGGTCACCCAATTAAAACTTGTGCTAAGCAAGTGCATTCCACAAAGTCAGCTTTGTAATTGTACCCACCACCCTTTCGTGCACACTCCGTACGCATGGACCAGGGCATGGACACATCAGTGCCAAAATGTGATAAACACACCCAAAAAAGTGTAAATCACTTTTCTGTGCTGATATGTTCACACCCTGATCCATGCGCCGGCTTGCGCACATCTTTTGTGCACATGAAATCTGACCTCAATCGCTGTTTTAACCCTAGATAATGTATTAAAAGTGCAAATACAACGAAACTTTAAAATTAATTTTTTTTCTAATTTTTTAAGGAGAGAAATAAGGGTGAGGAAACTTTATAAAAGAAGAGTCTTTGTGTTCAAATGTTTGGAATTGGAACTAAATCATGGATTCTCAGCCTTAAACTACATTAATATCCAACGAGTATCTATAGAGGCATAGATAAAAGTTAAAGTTAAAACTCCCCTCATATTTCAAATGGTTCAAAGTTTGAATGAAATATACTTAAGTTCGGTAATGAGTTTTAAAAGAGTAGACATATGCCATCATACCGAACCATTATAAATCTTTTGTTATGAATCAAGTGTGTAATTGCTTGTCTCTTTACTTTTATGCATATTACTTGTTTGATAAAATACTTGAGTAGACACTTTGTAACACACACACACTTGGGTTAAGTTTAAAAGATTAAAATCAATTTAAAATCAATTCAAACATTTGTGAAAAGAGGCAATATAATTTTTAATATCCTATTCACCCCCCTCTAGGATAATTTTATAAGAATTTCACAGCAAACAAAATAGATCTAAGAACCTAGAAGAAAAATGGTGTCAAATGTTCGAGAGTTGTAAAACAAATTTGGTTTTTACAAAAACTCTTTTCAAAGAACCTAATCAAAGCAAAAACCTTCATGGGTATTAGAAAAATAGAACAAGAACGATTCTAAGAACCTAAGAACAATCAAAATGATGTAGAAGTATCTAAGTTTATTTATAAAACAGATTTTGGATCATACTAAGTAACTATGGAACCAAAACGAGCCATAAAATTCATGATTTCTTTCAAAAACGATATTCAAAGTGTTCTAAGAACCTAAGAACAATCAAAATGATGTCTCAGTGTTCTAGTTTATTTACTTTTTGATTTGAAAACAAAATCCTAACACAAGCGTTAGGTTCTTCTTAAAAAATCCCCAAAACTTGCTTCAAACCCTAGTTTATTCTTTGATTCTTCCTCTCTTCCTTGTTTCTTATGTTTTTGTGTCAAATTATGTTTAAAAAAAAAAAAAACTCTTATATAGACCTTAGAGGTCTTTGGGTTCAAATAGAAAAGTCCCCATGCGAAGAGAACTAAAAAAAAAAGAGTTTCCAAAACCAAGCAGAAATGTGTCAATGCATTCCGATCGATTGAGCTTCCTTGTCGATCAATATCAGGCCTCCTTAGCCTGATCGATTAGGGGTCCTCTCAATTAATTGAGCCGGAGCCCTTTTCAAAACCAAAAAATTATTATTATTAGTTTTACCTTCACTCACTTAAACTCTCATAACTTCTTCATTCAAGGTCCGTTTCGTTCGCCATTTGTTTCGTTGGACTCTAGACTTCCATGCATTTCCAATGACATATGATTCACTAATAGATTTTTTCTACATTTTTGTTGGTGTGTCTTTAAAGTTGTGCCAAATTACAGATTAATACATATGCGTTTAAATTGTTCTAAGTGTGTGCAAAACATATATAACTTGAGTGTACGATATCAGTGTGACACATGTATAAAATATGTACGAATATGTGCAGGGTATTACATTCTCCCCCCGTTAAAATAAATTTAGTCCTTTGAATTTGATATACCTTAAATGTGAAACAACTGTAGATACTTTTCCTTCATCTCATTTTCGCCTTCCTAAGTTGCTTCTTCTTCCGAATGTTTTCTCCATAATACCTTCACGTACGGAATCACCTTCAAACATAGTAGTTTTCCTTCTTGTCTAAAATATAAACCACTTGTTCATTATATAATAAGTCTTTCTTGACTTGGAGCAGTTCAAATTCTAACATATGAGATGGATCACGTATGTACTTCCTCAACATGGATACATGAAACACATTGTGGACATGTGAAAAGTTCAGTGGTAATGCTAGCTCATAAGCAACATCACCCATCTTCTTCATGATCACAAACGGTCTAATAAATCTGAGCTTAGTTTCCCTTTCTTCCCAAACCTCATAATACCTTTTGACGGTGATACTTTCAAAAATACATGTTCTTTAATCTGAAACTCTAGTGCTCGTCTTCTTTGATTTGCAAAACTCTTCTGCCCATTTTGTGCAGAAAGTAATCTTTCACTAATTATTCAAATCTTCTCTATTGTCACCTTAACTAATCCAGGTCCAAGTAACCTTTCACCAACCTCTTCCCAACATATAAGTGTTCTACACTTTCTCTCATATAAAGCTTCACAAGGTGCCATCTATATGCTAGCTTGGTAACTGTTGTTGTAAGAAAATTTGATCAATGGTAAATAATCATTTCAACTTGCCTTTAAATCAATCACGTAAGCTCTCAACATGTCTTCCAAAGTCTATATGGTCCTTTCTAGCTGTCCATCTGACTGTGGATGAAAAGTCATACTAAAATTTATCCTTGTTCTCAAAGCTTGTTACAAGTTATTCCAAAATCTCGAAGTAATTCGTGATCTCTGACTGAAACTATTCCAACTAGAATACCATAAAGTTTCACTATCTCATCCAAATATATCTTAGTCAACTTATCAAGTAAGTAATTTACCTAAACAAGTAAGAAATGAGTGGACATGGTCAGTCGGTCTACAATAATCAAGATAGAATCAAGTCCCTTCTTGGTCTTAGTTAGTCCACTAACAAGTCTATAGATATATGTTCTCACTTTTATTCATTCCAATGGTTGTAACAATCCTATTGGCTTTTGATGTTCAGCTTTCACCAATTGACAAGTTAAACACTTAAATACAAAATCCGTAATCTCCCTCTTCATATTGTTCCACCAATAATACTCCTTCATGTCCTTATATATCTTTGTGCTCCCCAGATGAACTGAGTATGTTGTTCTATATGCTTCTTCCATGATCTCTCTTTTCAATTCAAAATCATTAGGCACACACAACCTCTTTCTATACCATAAGGAATCATCTTGATGAATCACAAAATCTGTGTTTTGTCACTTTTTGACCTCTTCCATGATTTTATGAATCTGTGGGTCTGGACTCAAAACTATCTTGATCTTGTCATTCAAAACCGATTATACTCTTAAATGTGCTACCAAACATGCCATATTTCCAGAAGATTTTTGGCTCAATGCATCAGCAACTACATTGGCTTTTCTAAGATGATAAATGATAGTGTAATCATAATCCTTAATCAACTCAAGACATCTCTATCTCAAATTCAGATCCGCCGGTGAAAATAAATATTTCATATTTTTATGATTTGTATAAATCTCACAAGGTTCTTTATACAAGTAATGTCTTAATATCTTCAATACAAAAACAACCGCAACTAATTCTAAATCATAAGTTAGGTAATTATGTTCATAAGTCTTAAGCTATCTAAATGCATAAGGAATAACTTTCCCATCTTGCATAAAAACACAACCTAAATCTTTTCTGGATGCATCACTATAGATTACAAATTTTTCTCCTGTGTTGGATGGTAATGTAAGGTTTTGTGCAGAAACCAAACGATCTTTCAGTTATTAGAAATTATGCTTACATTCTTTATTATAGTCAAACCTAGCATTCTTCTATATCAGCTTAGTCAATGGTCCAGTTATGTTAGAAAATCCTTCCACAAATGTCTTGTAATAACTAGCCAATCCCAAAAAGCTATAAATCTCAGACACGTTCGTAGGTCTAGGCCAATAAGCCACAACCTCTATCTTCTTAGGATCTACATAAATTTTCTCTTTTGATATCACATATTCTAAGAAACTGACTTTATCTAACCAGAATTCACACTTTTTGAATTTAAAATATAGCTTGTGATTTCTTAGTATTTGTAGTGAAATCTTTAGATGTTCTTCATGTTCCTCTAAAATCTTTGAATAAACTAGAATATCGTCAATGAACACAATAATAAACTGATCTAAATACGGTCTGAATATCTTGTTCATTAAGTCCATAAATGCTACAGGTGCATTTGTCAGTTCAAAAGACATGACTAGGACTCATAATGTTCATACCTAGTATGAAAGACAGTCTTAGGTATATCATCACCCTTAATCCAAAGTTGACGGTATCCGGATCTAAGATCAATCTTGGAAAAGACATTAGCACCTTGTAATTGATCAAAAAGATTATCAATCCTAGGTAATGAATACTTTTCTGCACTATAACCTTGTTCAACTGCCTTAATCCAAAGTGTTCTAGTTTATGTACCTCTTGATCTAAAAACGAAATCCTAACACAGGATTTATATTCTTCTTTTAAAACCCCCAAAACTTGCTCCAAACCCTAGTTTTTTTTTCTTTGATTCTTCCTCTCTTCCTTGTCTCTTATGGTTTTGTGTCAAATTAGGTCAAAAATCACTTTTATATAGACCTTAGAGGTCTTTGGGTCTAAATAGGAAAGTCCCCACGTTAAGAGAACTAAAAAAACAAGTCTCCAAAACTAATACAAAACGCATCTGTGTGTTTTGATTAATCAGGGGGGTGCCCGATCGATTGGGTCTCCCTAGCTTGATCGATCGGGGGTCCTCCCGATCGATCGAGCTGAAACCCTTTTCAAAACCGAATTTTTTTATATTTTTTTACCCCCTACTCACTCAAACTCTCATCACTTCTTCATTTGGGGTCCATTTTGCTCACCATTTATTTCATTGGATTCTAGACTTCCATGCTTTTCCAATGACATATGATTCACTAACAAATTCTTTCTACATTTTCGCTGGTATATTTCTAAAGTTGTGACAACTTACAGATCAATACATATGCGTTTAAATTGTTCTAAGTGTGTGTAAAACATATACAACTTGGGTATACGATATTGGTGTGACACATGTATAAAATATGTGTAAATATATGCGAGGTGTTACATAAAAGGTTTGTTTGTGAGATGAAGAATAAAGAAAAAATGTTATAGAAGTGATAAAAGTCAGTCTAGATCCAAGTCTAGATGAAAGGGCAATGTGCAGTGTTTTCATTGCAAGAAATATAGCAACATGAAGAGGGATTGTCTAGAACATGCTAACATGAAGAAAGGTGATAGTCTTAGTACATCGTTGGCAAAGGAACATGAGGAGTACATTGGAGATGTTCTCACAATCTCTAAGTGTATGGACATTTACTCCAAGAAAGAATATTTTGATACATTCAAAAAGAATAAAACATGTTTTGTTTATTTAGGTGACCGGTCTACTTATGACATCATGAGTGTTGGGACAGTGAAAATCAAGATATTTGATGGAGTGATTCGTACTTTGGATTGTGTGACATATGTCCCAAAGATGCGAAGGAACTTAATATCCTTAAGTTGGTTAGACTCTAAGGGTTGCACTTATTCAACTGTAGGTGGAACCATGAAAATCACACGTGGCAATTTGGTTCTGATGAAGAGGGAAAAGTGTGGTGACATTTGTATCGTCTGATAAAGAATGCAGTGATTGACAGTGTTCCTCTAACCTCGATGGTTAGCTAGAAACAAGGTGTATGGGATAACAAGCGCTTGTGCATGGTCTCTTTTACAGTTGGAGTAGAAATAAGTGTCATAGGTTTCTAGGTAAAAGACGATGGTGAGATAGTTCTTGTGGTTAAAGAGAACGGATTGACTTCCCTCTCTAGATTTGACTAGGTGAGTTGACTCAAGATGGCTACACATGTGCATTAGATGTGTTATGATCTAGTCCGATGGTGTTAGAACCGAATTAATTGGATGGTATGTATAGTGGTGATTCTTTAAGGTCAATGATTATTTGCGGTGATTATAAATAAGATAGGATTTATGGTTGAGGTGGAGGTACATTCTATGTACATATGGCACAAAATTCACTAAAAATGACATATGCAAGTTTTCTCCAAGGTGGTTCTAGAATGTGAATTAAGGTGGAGTGTGGTGCATGCACATGTCACAGGTTGTGTGTCTTATAAAGATATAAGTATTTGTAGTATCTAGAGTTATCCTTCGGGGTTGTGTAGAGAATATGAGAGTAGAGTTTTCTATACTATATAACCTTGGTAGAATCAAAGCCAATGTGGGGATTTGTTGAGTCAGTGGCTTTAGTGGACACGACTCTCAGCCGAGAGTTGTGTCGTGAGTTCACACAGAACTAATGGTTTTGGCAAGTAGAGATTTTGGTTTTAAAGCTATGTTAAAACGTAGGGTTTCATAATTCTGATGTAGGGCTTCTTCTCTTAACCTGAAATAGGTTTTGAAAGGGTGTGCAGCCACATAGTTTAATTATAATCTCTGTTTTCTTATAGTGAAATCTCTCTGACCGTTTTTGCTTGTTGACATAGGCTATAAGCCAAATCACATTAAATCATCTTGTGTTTTGTGTGATTGTTGTTTGCATTATTTCTTTTCTTCTATTTTGTTGCATACGATCCCAAATCTAGGTTTCCACACAAAAGTTGGCAAGTTGGTGATTATTACCACAACCTGAGACTGAGACTGAGCCCAAAACTTGAATTCATTTATTGCCTTCATTAAACGATTTTAATAAAACTGCCAAACTGGTTAGTTGGATTTGCATCAACGGGTAGCACGTGGATACAAGGTGGGGTAAGGGTGCTAAATGGATTCCAATTACACGTTAACAAGGGATTCCTCATGTAGAAGTGGAAGGCACTCTCATTGAATCAAAATCCTTTGGAAACAAATAAGACATTGCTCTCAGAAGGCCGGCCGGTGGTCATTGGTCCACCCAATTTCCAGGTGTCGGTCTTGCTAAGCCTAGTAGCTTTTCGCTACTACAGATTCCCTCGAGCAAGAAGAATCTTACTTTTCCTGACTGGGCCACACCCACACGTACACATGTCAAGGGAAGTGCCTGCACAAAACCATAGATACCTTAATTTTTTAGAACAAATCTTCTGTGGCCAGAATTAGATCAGTGTGTGACCACAATATGTGTGTAGAGGTTAAAAATGTGAAGAAAAAAAATGTCCAACTCAAAAAGTAGGTGCCCAAAAGCAAAGCAGATTTTCTGTAGTGCTTTTTCTGCAGCGAGACTGAAGCACCAGTGCTCGGGGTTACATGTGGACAGAAAAAGTGAAAAAAAATTCAGCAGTGGTTCAGTTTTTCTGCTCACATGTCACCCGGCACCCTGGTGCTTCAGTCTTGCTCCACGAAAAAGCCCTCCAGGAAATCCACTTTATCCAAAAAAATAAGCACCAAAATTCATAAGCATATCACATGTCAATTTATAGTGGTAATTAGGATCCTCTCCTGAGCACAAGATTTCTTATGACCAAGAGAGGCACTTGACGTATCCAAAAAAGTGAAAATCAGTTTTTGGATATGTGTGCACCTCTCATGATCATAAGAAATTTTTTACACAGGAAAGGATCTGACTACCGTGGTGGGCGTCACACAATGGCCACAGAAGATTTGCATAATAAACATTTGGGATTCTAGGCAACAGAACCCAACATGGGGTTAACTAGGTCTTTTTACATCCTTATTAACCTTATTAGGAAAGCTGCCCAGCTCAACTCAGGCTAGTCCGCTCAACTCAGGCTAGTCCACTAGGATCAAGATCAGTCTCAGGCTTGGTGCATTAAATTGAGGCAAGCTCAACTCACCAAACTGATTCCTAAAGCCAAATAGCCCATGAGCCAAACTTGTTCCTAAAGGCTAAAGGAAAGGATGGTTGAAATAGTCACAGGCCCACGGCCTAATGCAGCTTGGCTTATGCTCATTAAGCTAAACGAGATCAATTGGAGGCTCAGGCTCTTTGCAAGCTTGAAACAAGGCTAAGCTCATTCATGACTCTCTCTCATACATATATTAGAGCTCTGGTCCAACACGCAAATACCCTATAGCTTGACCCTTTAGGGTTACACATCTAATGCCCTAAACTTTCATGCTCATTCAATTTTTTGCACCCACTTGTGTTTATAAAAGTTTGCAGTTGGAAGGGTTATAAATATGAGAGGCTCTGGTCATCCAGCACGCAAGATGAAAAAAAAAAAATGAAAGTTACTCCTTTTTGAGGTTTCACATCTAATGCCTTAAACATCAGCACCAACAAGTGAAAAGCATCGCCCAAAAAGTGTAGATCACTTTGCACCCACTTGTGTTCAGCAACTTGCATTTTTAAGGGTAGTAAATTCAGCTCAAGACAAAAGCATGACGAGAGAAAGCTACTTCTACCTGCAAATGAGAATGAACCTGAAGATCCCCTCACATCTCCTTTAAATGCCAAAAAGATCATGATGAATGAAACCATTATCTAACCAATATAATACATCAGCAAACCCAATCAGGAGTCCCTGAAAGACATAACACACCCTACAAGATGAAAATTAGGGAATCCTCCCTTGCCTAAGCTCTAGGGCACCATCTGAACCTTAATTATCATTGTTATTGCAAGTGCTGAGTTGAACCCTTAAATGAGTTTCCTAGTTTGTAATACAGGGCCTTACCCAAAAGAAGGAATTAAAAAAAAAAAAAAAAAAAACTGTAATGCAGGGTATCTCCTCTAGTGTCCTAGGAGATAGGGAGGTGAGCATGTTTAATTATTGTTAATATTGGCGTAGACAACCCTCCATACTCAAGCAAAGGCTATATAAAGGGAACACTCGCCCAACCACTCCACAACAAAGCAACTAGAATATAGAAAAATGGCTCTCCCTGAAACAGAGGGCAAGACCCTATCAGACGCTTGGGACTGCAAGGGCCGACCCGCCGAGAGATCCAAAACAGGCGGGTGGATGAGCGCAGCCATGATTCTAGGTCTTCTTCCAAGCCTCCCCACCTTGTCTGCCTACATTTTTATTGTCAGATCTTCTTAAGTTCTGTAAATTGCCACTGTTTCTCTTTCGGTCACATTTAGCTTCTTTATGGACTCCTCACAGGGGTGGAGTTGTGCGAGAGGCTAACAACACTGGGGATCGCCGTGAATTTGGTGACCTACTTGACAGCTACCATGCATTTAGGCAACGCAAGCTCTGCCAACACTGTCACCAACTTCCTCGGCACCTCGTTCATGCTTTGTTTGCTCGGCGGCTTCGTCGCCGACACATTTCTCGGCAGGTTTGTTTTCCAGTACCTCTTCTTCAACCTCTGTTTGGTTCTAATCCAGTTGGTTATGTGCTATGTGTTCTAAGAACCCCCTCGTTCTTTTTCTCCTTTGCCAGGTACCGCACTATAGCCATCTTTGCCACTGTTCAGGCCATGGTAAATTGCCTGTGATTCATTCAGCTCTTTAGTCCTGGATTTGTTAATGGTGCCGAAATTAACTAATTCTCCCAAAACCTTGCTAGGAGTGAGACACAAATTAATATATTTCAACCCCTATTGTTTTCTCCTCGGAATACACTAGGGAGTCCGCTCAAATCCACATATACACGCATACACCACTACATCTTTCACCGGGATATGAACTCGTATACCACTACATCTAGGAAGGTACTATCACTATCACCGACACTTGAACTCGCGACCAAACTTGTTCTAATACTATGTTAAAAGTATAAATTAGCCAACTCTCCAGGAACCTTAAGACCTTAAGGTATTAGGAGAGACACAACTTAATATACCCGGTTCCAAAAACTGGCATCTACCATCTCTTGTTTAGCTTTTACAATAAGGTTTGTTGAAACGCCATTTTGTGTTTTAATGGCGGACAGGGTGTGACGATCTTGACAATATCAACTGCAGTCCCTAGCCTGCGACCGCCCAGGTGCGCCGCCGGCGCACCCTGCCTCCCGGCAAGCGAATCACAACTCACCGTGCTATATATCGCACTGTACCTCACCGCGCTCGGCACCGGCGGCCTCAAATCGAGCGTGTCCGGCTTTGGATCAGACCAGTTCGATGACTCGGACCAGAAGGAGAAAACCCAGATGACAAACTTCTTCAATTGGTTCTTCTTCTTCATAAGCCTCGGCTCACTCTTGGCAGTGACCGTCCTAGTTTACATACAGGACAACCTAGGCCGGCGCTGGGGCTACGGTATCTGCGCTACTGCTATCCTGCTCGGCCTTGTGGTCTTTCTCTCCGGCACGAGGCGATACCGATTCAAGAACCTTGTGGGGAGCCCACTGACGCAGATCGCTACTGTGTTCGTGGCCGCGTGGAGGAAGAGAGGTATGGAGCTGCCGTCAGATCCATCGCTCCTGTACGACATTAATGAGAAGGAAGAGGAGGGGAAGAAGAGGATGAAGCAGAAACTCCATCACAGCAAGCAGTTCCGGTTAGTGTTTAAAATTACAGTACTAATTCATCTTTCCTTTCCTTGATTTTATTCTAATTAGCAATTTCTTTTTTAAATTAATATTAACTCCTTAATTACCAAAACCCATTCCCATGTGAGCCCACAACAACAACTAAAAACTTTTGAATGGGTGGTTGGGTTATGGACTAGCTGGTGGGGTGAAATCGTATGCGCCACGCCCCCTGATGGGACACTCGGGGGGCACTTTTGAATGGGTAATCAAGAAAGATCCTCTTTATTGGACACTCAGCTCATCTACTATTATTAAAGTACCCTTAACGTACTGTGTGTTTACTGTGTGAAACATGGACCAAAACGTGAAAATACACTGTCCAAAATTTATTTTGGTCTGTGTTGTACCCTTAATGCAGTACTTTAATGGCATAGAGGATCCTCTTCTTCGATAATTATCAGGTGAGAGCATGAGTGGCCACATCCTCTGCACCAACCTTGTTTACAATACGGTGCAGCATTACCACTTATTGGTCCACGTCTTATATGGATGGGCCCACAAATTTTGGTTAACTTTTGGCCGAACTAAGAGCTTGTCACAAAAATGAGCCGTTCCTTAATTTGGGGGATGAGGGGGGTGGGGGTGGGGGTGGAACAGCACCCCTCTAGGAGAAAAGGAGGGGGGAAACAGCACCGCTCTAGGAGAAATGGAACACGGTCCATAAAAGATGGGGGAGGGGGGACCAGCACCACTCTAAGAGAAATGGAACACTGTACCGAAAAGATTAGGTATTCGTATTAATGGGTGTGAGTGGTGCCAAAGAGCCGACACATCAGTACTCAAAAGTGAAAAGCGCCTCCCAATTTTGGAACTGATGCACTCAGCCCCCTTGGTGTTGTTTGCAGTAGTACTAACTTCATTCGTACCTAATCCCAGCCAAACACGGTATCACCTGTCCGAAAGAGACAAATCAGATTTTCTATTGCGAAAAAAAAAAGAAATACATCAACTGATGTAGAACAGAACTCACAAGAAGTTTTGTGAGTTACACACGAGAAAGAAAAAAAGCTCTAGTAGAAATCATGAGAGTTACACACAAGAAAGGGAAAAAGGTCTAGTAGAAATCATGAG
>JAOXJP010082160.1:0-14954 GCA_025762735.1 Platanus orientalis | reverse complement strand
AATTTTGTGGACCCATTATGAATTTCTTTGATCTAGATTTTTTAGGTTCAATCATACCCACTTCTTTAAGTAAATCATTGATGTTGATCATTATGGTAGAGCCGAATTTTAGATCTGAAACAACAAAGTACTTGATCGAATGGTCATGATTAAATATAGTGCGATGAAGGGTTTAGGAGTGGAATTTGAAAGTCCTGATCGGTACTCCAAAGTTTTGCGGCATTCCAAACATGTTTATGATGTCTGATTGACCATCCAATGTGTATTGTGCTAAGAATTTGAAAGATTTCAAATCAAGGGTCTAGATTCACCTAAAACTTAAAACAACGGATTTTGATGAATAAACACTCAATTTCAAATAATTGGGATGTTCTGACTGCATCTATGATATTAGACTGATCATTTAGAGTGTATTTTGATTATATTTTGAAAGATTCTAAATCAAGGGCCAAGATTCGCCGAAACATGATATGATGGAATTTGTTGATCAAATACTCCATTTCTAGGTTTTGGACCATTCTAGACACATCCATGCCACCCGATTGATCGTTCGATGCTTGTACAATGAGATTCGGTGGTCCACCTTTAATGATGGGTAAAATGTAATTTTTAGTATAGATATGACCGAACTTAGAACAACCATTTAGAAAGCAATGAGATTAGGAGAGAGGATAGGAAGATGAAGAAAAGTGGGTCCCACAAAGATCTTAGAAAAATCGGGGGTTTAGAGTGCCAAACTAGGAAAGAATGGGAATGACCTAAAAATGGGAGGTCATCTAATCACCTCGGTTTTCTAGGATGCCTAAGGTCAATTCTAGAGAATTGGTGCTACCCATTAAAGGAAACTTTTGGACCCTAGGCCAAAATTAGGTGCTGACATTGGTTACACCATTTTTGTCACGTAAATGAGAGAGAGAGGTTTTTCTTTGCTCATGTCATATGCATGTCACCTGTCTATATATATAATGTGTATAGTCCTTAAGCACTCAAAATAGGTCTAAAAAGCAAGCATAACTTCATAAGGATAGGAACACTCAAAGATCCTCTATGGTTATTAAACTATATTAACGTTCATTAGCTGTGGCTTAAAAAGTTTAAAATGTCCACCTAAATTTGGTTGATGTTTTAAATTTTTAGCCATAAGAGTTAAACCGTGGCATGGAATTTGTCTGCTTCCCTACAAATGCATGCTTTAGGTTCGCTGGGCAACAAGAGGGACACATCAATGCTGAAAAGTGATTTACACTTTTTGGGGGATACTTTCATTGTTCGGTGTTGATGTGTCCACCCCCTATTGCCCAGTGGACCTAAGGCATTTGTAGGGAGGTGGACCAAATCCGTGGGGTTACACTGTCTATGGTATCAGCTTGTTAATGTAGTTTAGTGACCATAGAGGATCTGGACTTTGGAAGGAGTCTCTTCATTTTTTGTTCTTAGTTCCTATAATTTGGTTATACCATCTTTCTTACCCGAAGATCATATTTTTTGGTCTTATAAAAAAATAAGGGATTTTTGTGGGATAGGGCATGAAGTTTGGCGTATTTGCCAAATACTAAGGTATTTTAAAATATTTGAAAAAAGGGTATATAAAGGGTAAAATAATAAAAAATAAAATATTAAATTCTTCATTTACCATTATACCCCTATGTATAGAATTTATTTTCAAATCTTGACCCTGAACTCTCATCTCCTTTCTCTTTTACCCAAGATGGGTTTTAGTCTTCCGAGTTTTAATAGAAAGCAAATTTATTTGGCCGAGTTTATTACAAAGTGAGATCATGGCTTCATATTGGGAAAGAGCATGGTTTCTGTTGAGTTAGAACTATAGAACAAAATTACCTTACATAAAAGGCCTTTAAATCGTTAGAGACAAAGAAATGTCCAAGGCACAGTGGCTCTATTTTGGTCCTTGTCTAATCTCTTTTTTTCTCTCTCTCTCTCTCTTTCATTTATCAATAACTAATGTGGAAACAATTGAGGGAAGATAGTTTAAATCAGCCAAAGGTGTAATGAACCCAAATTTTATAGCCTTATTTAGGTATGAATTCAGGTCGTTACTAACCGAATCCATAATACGATCCCAATAAATTTTTTACATCTTTATTGAACTTGTAGATTACTTAGAACTTGACCTTATAATCTCATACATATCACTTATACGTAGCGAAATAATAGTCCATACTAACTATAGTCCTTGATGTGTAGCGGAAATAAGAACATAACATATAAATATACTAACTATCATGTCACTAATCTCCATCATCAACATGATCTAAAACTACCATCGTCATAATCCAAATATAAAACTATAAGTCTCAAAAGTTGAGCTTTATTTTAATACATCCCAAAATAAAGGTCTAATATGAAATGTAGAGTCTAAATAAAACTGAAACTAATAAGAAAGAAAAACATTCGCCACATGCGTTCCTTCTGACCTCAAAGTATTCTAAATGGCACACCCACACAAAACCTCCCCTGTAATAAAAATGGTATAGATGGGTGAGATCTAATGCTAGCTCATAAGTGGGTAAACAAAACTTACCACAAAAATCGGATAAGTAAAACATGAATCTTTCAATATAAAAATACTAAATATTTCTCCATATAGAATACATACCATTTTCTAATGTGTAGGCATGTGCTAGTGTACATAAATCATCTACTAGTCATCACACACCTTATATACTCATCGTCATGGTTCATCATGCATGAATTTAAAGACCTATATTTTAATTAATAGCTAATGTGCTCTCTTTTCCATTTCATGTATCTTTCCTTCCTTACCTAACTTATGAATCTCTTCTTACTTGTGAAACTTAGATGCTTATATTTTTTTGTCTTAATACTTTTCATTCTTTTATGACTTATAATTTCACTTTACATTCTTCTTATATATTTTTCTCCAATAATGGGACCTCTAACCTTACCTTATACTTTGACACATTGTATTATTCCCCAATGACAAGGGCCATTGACATATTGAATTATAACCCTAATAGCAAAGGCCATTAGCATATTGTATCATCATAGCAAGGATAATTGACATATTGTATCATCCTAATAGTAAGGATCATCAACATATTATATTATTCCTCAATAGCAAGGGCTATCTAACATATATTTTTTTTAATGTTTTGGCCACTTTTACTTATCATCATTTTCTAGCAATCATTTAGCTCCTAATGGTAGGACCTTCATTATTTAGACACCTGTCTTTACTTTATTTACTTATCTTACTTTATTATTCTAATCCTTCATTCATTTCAAATTTTATCCATTCTTAGTCATCTTACCTTATTTTACCTTTACTTGACATATTATTTAACCATGATACAAAAGACAACTATGTTCACATGATATAAATATGCTAGTAAGATTAAGAATATATGCAACATGAATAAATCATTCTTCAATCTCATTAATGTGGGAATTCATACAACCCTACATATATTTTCAAACATCTTAAAACATGTACACATAACATGAACAATGGTTTAGATAACAATTCAATTATATATGTCATCCAATCATTCACTATCTCTAAGCATACTTTATTTGAATCATTTCATAGAGTTTCCTAAATAATTCATACACATCAATATGGTGGTATCCTTACATGGAGATCAATATGCTTCATAATCATCTTTTAACATCATCTTTAACCATAACATATTTAAGAGATTTTCATCACCAACTCAAATAATCATACTACTCATGAAAAATCAAGCAAATTATCCATTAGTATCCTTTATAGAAACTACAGAGTTATGAAATCCTAGTTTACAAACATTCACAATACAAGAGAATCATCATGTTAAGAAAATACATATAGCTCACATGCAAATCCACTTTTCTTCATAGTATAAAATAGGGATTTCTAAGATCCTAGCGGAAAATGACAAGATCTCATCACAAATCACCATAATAAGTGGGGTTTCTAAGATCCAAGCAAAGGGCTTTACAAACATAAGAAAAAACATCCATAGATTAAATATTTTATCAATATAATACTTTTAAGAACCTAAAAACAACAAAAAATAAAATAAGCTTTGTGTAACTACTTACCCAAGCTTCTAATCATTGGTTTGAAGAGGATTTTCCTCCAAAACGTCATTGCCTTTATTAAACCTTGCTCATTCTATGAGTAAACAAGGTATTCCATGGTTAGAATACATAAACTAATGTAGAAAATGGAAAGACAACTATTTTAGGCTAAATTTAAGTTTTGACAACTTATCTAAGCTTGGAAAAGATAAATCTTTTCTCTCTTTTCCCAATCTTTCAACTTTTCTCTTATTCTCTTTCTTTGTGTTCTAACAAATTTAAATGAACTAAATGAAGTGTTATTAAGGTTTTAAGTCATCCTAAAAAAGATCCCACATGTGTGGGGGTCCAATGGATAAAAGTTGTGTTGAGAATGACATAAAAAAGTAACTTTGTAAAACTTTCAACATTTATGAGCATGATCGATCATGAGATTGGTGATTGATCATGCTCGTGATCGGTCATGAGATCCGTGATTTATCACGGGCCTCCCAAATATCACCCGAGGGCTTAGCTTTTTCATTCATTCATGATTAAGCCAAAATCTGGCTTTTGTGATCGATCATGACATTGGTGATCGATCACACCGTGATTGATCACACTTCTCTTTGAAAAATTCTATACTAACACTTCACAATAAAATGGTTATAACTTTCTCTATAAAACTAGGATTAGATCGTTGTTTGCTATGTTGGAAACTAGAATTTAAGACCTTTCCAATGATATATGACTTGAACTCTAATTCACTTGGAATTGGTATAGGTGTATTCAAGAAGTTACTCCAATTTTGTTGTCCTATCAGCACAGACTCTTAATGAGAGAATTGCCATAAATAATTCTACAAAACCCTAAATCTCACACTGTTTGATGCATTGGAAAATTGATTCATATATTTTTCCAATGATATATGTCTTGTAAGCTAATTCATACAAGAGATAAAATTTCACTCGTGAAGTTACCTAAAATATGCATTTGGAAAAACTTTGGAACATGTTAAGTTCAAGTTCAAACTTGGGTTTTACACTTCTAGCTTGGTTTAAAGAGTTCTTAAACCACTATATGCTCTTATTAAAATATGTAAAATGTCAATTTTATCCTTATGAGAGTAAAATTTTAATTTTGTCCTTTAAGTGCAACACGGGTGTTACAAAATGCATCTATCTCTCTAGCAACGGGGTTTGTTTTCCCTTTTCCTTTTAATCTTCTTCATTGTGATGAACTCTAGTGAACGACAACCTTTTGTTAAGGATTTTATTTCTCCCTTCACCTACTTCTACAAAACAAAGTATGCTCTATTATTTGTGATTTTTCCTTATGGATTTTATTTTTTATTCTTTTATCTTAGCATTGCTGTTTCAGCTTCGTTTAGTTCAATTGTTAGGTTTGTTGATTCCAACTTTAGAGATTGTGAAGGATTTTTTTTTTCAATTTATGCAGAAAATGGGTTCATTTTTAAAAGGGATCTTCCAATACATGGGAGATTAATGTGTGTGATGCCCTCCTTTGAGGTCGAGATCTTGCCATCTCAGCAATTTGATATGAAACTTCTCGCTGAGATCTCCGAATCCCTCGTTCACTTTGATTCAGATTGCTGGGTGGGAGTATGATTCTTTCCTACCGCTGACGTTTGTTTTATAGCAGATACAACGAAGATGGGAGGCAGTAGTTTTCCTTTTTTATGGAAGGATAAAAACATAATTTTATGCTGCAAATTAATATCTAAACCATTCATATGCCTATTTTTTTGAAATATTTTAAAATACCTTATTATTTGGAAAATACCTGAAACTTCATGCCCTATCCAGCAAAAATCCCTTTTATTTCAATTATTTTAAATTTGGAAGTCGACCATGGGTGGGCCCATGTCCAAGTTAAGGTACAAAAGAAAATAATTTCTTTTTATAATTTTTTTGTCCGTTACACCCTTTTTGGAATTTTTAAAAAAATTGATACCCATTAATTTTTTCAAATACTTAAAAATACCCCATTATTTGGCTATTTTTCCAAACTTTATAGAAGATCTGGGGAAAATCCCAAAAAATAAAATAACAGACCACTTTGGTTGGCTAATCTCCACCAGATTCAAACCTGGCTGGGTTTGTGTTGGCATTTTTGAGCCAACCGGTTTGACCTGGCCGAAACTAATGGAACCTTTTGGTGGGTTCAGGTTGACCGGCCAGTTTCCAACGTGACCCATTGCCACCTCTAATGTTAATCCCATCTCCTCAGATTGTTCAAATCATACAAGGAATTAATTAAAACAATATTTGGTTGTCTGATGATCATTTAACCCCTGAATCTAAAAATTCTGAGCATTGGGCGAAGTCATACAGCCCGGTTTACTCAAGTCAGCAAGAACCCGTTCCCTATCATTGGATGCCTTCTTAACGTTGAATAAGTATCCATATGTTCCCCACAAGAAGCTAATTATTTCTTACTTGTTTATCATATTTTTTGTCTCTTGCCCACTAAAGTGCTAACTGTTTTCTTAATAAGAGCCTCAACATAAACAAAAGTGGAACATTATTCTTAATCTCTCACTAAACAAACCACACAATCCCCATTTTTATTAAGCAAAGCCAAAAGCACTAGCTTGAACGCGTCGTACAAAGTTATACCTAATGACTAAATTAACTAATAAGAAACAATAAAATATATAAGTAGGCACTATCCTTCTAAAGCTGGAATCATGGAAGCTTAATAAAGCTGAATGGCTGAGTCATAGGCAATCCCTGCCTTCCAGTCATTAGGGATTGCATTCCTCAGCTGAACCCACTTTTGCCCATCGCTCCCACTCACTTGGAACCTCAAGTTAAGGGCACCCTTGGGAGGGTTGGGCATGTCCCAGACCCCACCGTAAGCCTTGCGCATGCCTCTCCATTGCTGGCAGTCCTCCTGCATTCAAAGCCACATGTTACATATCATGTTGAACTAAACTTGTATTAGTCCTTAACAAACTATGCTTGAGAAATAGATAGACTTATCCAAGAGGGTCTCTTGGCCACCATCAGATAATCTTCTCTATAAGCACTAGATTGCTTAAAATGGGCTATCGGCCGATATATACCTGCCATATTTCCACAGCTATAATGTCATTTTGGCCGGCTTGGTAGAGGAAGACTATGGCCAAGTATTCTGGAAACCTGCTATGTTCATGGACCTTAAACATGAGGTTGTACCCCGGATACTGGCATGAGATCCTGCACAAGTGACATGGTTAGGAAAGAACAGGTAAAGACACTGGTGAAGGTATGTCTTCCCATGTATACTAGAACATGGAATGATCGTTCACCTTCTGTATTCTATGTCAACTACACCATAAGCCATTAATTCTACGGCCATGTTCGGGCGAGCTAGCTTTGTGAAACCACGAGAGCTGAGGATGAAGTCAGTGTTGCCGCCTTCGCCGTGGTCAGTGACGACGATCTTCACGCCATCGTCCGTGCAGAGTTGTGGAATCTTGCACCTAACCTGAATTATCAATGATAAACAATTTAGCATAATTATGGAGATAGAACAGAGAATTTATGATTACTTTTTGTTGACTTTATATTACTTTGAACTACAAATA
The DNA here is from genome assembly GCA_025762735.1 of Platanus orientalis. Classification (NCBI taxonomy): domain Eukaryota; kingdom Viridiplantae; phylum Streptophyta; class Magnoliopsida; order Proteales; family Platanaceae; genus Platanus; species Platanus orientalis. The sequence goes on along the minus strand of JAOXJP010082160.1, from coordinate 7,339 downwards.
TTGTAGTAATTGAAACATGTGTTAAGGTTTCAGTAGTTTCTTCTTGTTACTTTCAAGTTAAGACATGATAGGTACATGAGGTAGACGCACCTGGTAGCATGCACCACAGCCAGTGCCGTTCCTGTACAGCCTAGAGACGGCCCCAACATCTCCACCATTAACATTTCTTCCAAATTCACCAAAACCACATGCTCCACCTAGTTCAATTAAAACCTTTCAGTCTATGATCTTAATCAAGACAAACAATACAGTTCACGTTTTTATGCACACATAGGCAGATAAATGTCACACACACACACACACACGCAGCGAGAGAGAGAGAGAGAGAGAGAGAGAGAGTACTTGGAGTCCCTAAGCAATCAGGGCTACCATAGTACGTTGCCCTTGAGCACGTAAAGGTGTCCTGAGAGCTACATAGTGCAGGCAAGAGCACCATGACACACAGAAGACAAGATGAGAAGCTAAGAGTCACAGCCATGTCTAGGGTATCCTTGAACCACAATCACTGAAACTCTAAGAGAGAGATTTATCAAACAAAGCACTCTAAGCTCTAAGATAGATGATCAAAAATGTGGGCGTGATAGGGAGGTAAACAGACCCACCCATATTTATAGTTGAGGGTAAGGGATTAGTTAGGTTGACACTACACCTTTTCTTCCAGTGCTGAGTGGTCCAAGAAAAGGACTAGGATAGATATGTGCACAGGGAGACACCGTTATTGACCCTTTAATCATTAAAAAGAGAAGGAATCAAAGAATCAGCCTTGCCTAATTTTTCTACCTCTTTACACTTTTGGCCTTTCTTATCAATACATGTACTTGGCATAATAAAAACATTCTTTGCTTCCCAGTATCTTCATTTATTTATGGGAGCAAATGTTCTGTCCAGGATTTTGTATGTCCTACCATGTCCTCTACCACAAGCTGTCACGTGATGGTTCCTTGTATTTGATGTCTCTTTTAAACAGGGAGCAAATGTTAATTTGAACACTTTTTAATTAACCCCACACATCCCCCATTTTTATGGGTATCTATTTTTTTTTTTCCATTTGAAAACTGTTTTTACAGTTTTAACCCTATGCACCCAGCCTTCGTGTGTGTAGGACACAGTATGACATACAAAATGCTGGACAGAACATCTGTTCTCTTTATTTATATATTCAGTTTGTAGGAGTGAGTCTGAGTCAGCACATAAAGCTATGGGCTAATAACATTTGCACCTGCCCACAAGAGGGTTTGGTGACAATTCACTAAGCTAAAACTAGGTGGGCAAGTGAAGCGCTCATTCCTATCCTTCCACCTCCTCCCTCGTGTCAAACATGTGGATAAGGAGTCTTATAATTAGAAGCAAAAGTACTAAAAAACTATAAGATTTTAGTGCTTGATGGTGGTTTTAATTGGGCAGTGCCGGCATATTTACTTGACAATTGGGGTAGGTGACCATTGATCCTGCCCGTCCATTTGATGGGTTCTCTTTTATAGGTCTAAGATTAGAAGTCACATAACACACACACAAAAAAAAAAAAAAAAAAAATAAAATCATTGATCGGGCTTCTGGGGTTCTCAAATCCGTGTAATTTGTTCCGTGAAGGGTTCTTCCAGATGGTGACTCATCGATTAGACGGTTCAGTGGGTGGTGCACATAGCGTAATTATTTGTGGTTTGTGACGATAGAGTAAGCTCTTACCGTGTGTTAAGATTTGTGCACAAATCCAATATTTTTTCCACCCTTGAGTCTTTCTTAGTACCCCTGAATTGAGTTGAGTAGAGCTTTGGTATTTCTTAACAAGTTGCAGTCAGTGTTACATGATCTATGTGACACCCACCACCACAGATCAATACACGAGCTCAAAGACGAGGATGGCTGCAATTTTTTTTTTTTGGCTTTGTGGAGGGGGTGTTGTGCATTTATTGGTTGATCTCACCACCCAGTAGTCAACACGTGCAGCTAGACCATGTAGTAATCATAGCTCAATTTATCCTTTTTCATTACTATGAAGAATTCATTCTCTCGGTTCTTATTTTTCTTACAAAAATATTATATTGGGAATGCACTTTATTTTGATATGAAAAATACGGCATGCTGATGTATATACATATTTGATTTTGTTTTTTGTCTCCTCTTCCAGTAAGTAAAAGCAGTCGAAACAATAGTGACTATAAAATCTCCCGAGGGAACTACAACACAAACTGTTGATAAGTAAATTCTTAAATTTACAAATAAAATTCAGCAGAAGTTTCCTTTCTATACTTGATCAGATTTAGGGCCACCAGAGAGATCTAGATATGGTGATGGGCAAATGAAATTTTAGACTAAGATGATATGAGGAGGTGTTTGGTCTCTTCTCAGTTATAACTTTTTTTTTTTTTTCAACAAAAAATTGATTATTTCTCTTGCTTGCGAGATATAATTAGTGGGCTCTGGTTGGTTGAAATGGCCAACGCTAATTCGACCCAAGCTCGAACCTGGTTGATATCAGCTGGCCCTAATGGGTAGCCGGTCCTGCTAAAGCCGGGATGTGCCGGATCAGGATTGAAAAGGTACAGCAGCAAATCACCTGTATGAAACACAGAATTCTGCTCATAGTCCACTTTAATACACAGTTTCGTGCCTTGTGCCTTCACTATTAATGGCGTGGTAGTCAATTAAAAACAAGCATAGCTGCAACCACACACTTCCAAGGGTCCCTAGAAAAATGAAACAAGGGTGGGTCTTTTGTATGGCAAAGCTTCAAAACACTTGGATTAGGGGACCATGTCAAGATAAAAAGGTTTTACGATCAGCACCAGATACTAGGGCACCAAGCTATTACATCAAGCATCATCATCGATCCAACACTTGGGTGACAAGTGTTTCCACAAACTACAACATTATCTAAAAAAAAAAACCCTATTATCTACAACCCGAAAATGTGACCATCTTTCTAGTGGGGTTAACCCATAATTCCACTCTTTTTCCATTTCCAACAAAAATGGGTCCTAGCCACTCGGGGGCTAGTGATGAAAGATTTGATTGCTGGGTTCAAGTACGCGTATGGTCCCTATTTCCAAAGCTGTTGTTTCCTCACATCTCCATCCTACACTCGTGAGGTTTGGGGGAGAGGGAGAGTGGCAAATGGGTTAGTGGTGGGGGTTGAAAGTGAGCAACAAAAGGAATGATCAAATTGCCAACCAACAATCTCACACAAGCAACCTTACCAGAACAAGCAAAAATAAAATGCAAGGTGTAAAGCTAAATTACCAAATTCAAAGCAACTACTTCACTCTTTCCAGACGTCACTTTGCCTAAGTTGGAGTTGCAGTCCATGTGTTGCCCACAAAAGGAAAAGAGCACATATCGAAGCAACAATCTCAAGCCAGCGACCATAACAGAACAGGCAAAAAGCAAGTGCAAGGTGTAAAGAAAAATTACCAACTAGTCAAAAAGCAACGACCAACTTAACTCTTTCCAAATGTCAATAGTTGTTGGAGTTGCCACATTATATACTCCACATAGAGAACAACATTTCTTTCAACACCTGATTAAAATCAATAATAGCATAGGAGTTGTGGCCTTGAAAAGCACAACCAATTCTCTTCCAGAACCAATTGGCTCTCACCATAATGGAATGGGTTAGTTAAGAAGAACAACTGGTGTAATTGTAGGGGTACAAGTGGGAGAGGCAACTGACTGACACTAGAAAGTTCAAGCAAGTCCCAAGAATATGTCAGATGATTCTGATCTCTTTCTAATAATTGGCATGTATTGAAAGGTTCGATATTGTGGTCACAACCAACATATCCTATTGATATACGATTGAGTGTGGCTGTAGTCAAAATAAATCAAAGTATTTAACAGGACTGCCTATAGATTACAGCTAATCAGATGGCCCTTTTAAGTTCTGAGGAAAGCAAGACAATATTGTGGACAGTTTTCCTGCAATGACACAAGGATTGTTCCTGTTGAGCAATTTTAACTAAATGATTTACCATACAAAATGCAGTTCATCCTTCAAATCAACAATCAGATGGCTAGCAACAGCAAATAATCAACCACAACATTAACTCAATACTCTTTCTATTACCCACCCAAGTTTTAGGAAGCTCAAATAAGTTGGGCTTTTATAGGTCAGAAACAACACCACAATCTTGACTGCCTCTTTCATTATACAATACCTGAGACAGTTAAGGGCTTGAGTACTGTTGATGTGGTTAGAATAACAAATAAAAAATATTCTATTTCTTTACAGATGGTACCATATCAATGACACCATACTTGACCGCTTCACTAGGACTAAAATATATATTTCAGACACATGATACCCTCCTCAATCTGTTCAGGTGGTTCTTCCTATATGCCTTGAGTAGAGATTGACCTTGAAAGAAAACATAAATAAATAGATGAAGGTAGTTCTTATATAAATTCTGACATCCGATACAGGTTAAGACTTAAAAGCATCTAGAGAAATTCAGTGAATAAACAATTAACTTAGAATCACAGCATTTTTATAAAGAAGCGAATCCACTTACCAATATTATTACTTATATTGCTTTAATCAGGATACGTGTACAGAGTTTGGATTCAGCACACCTGAAAAATAAGATTCTTGTATTTGGTAATTAATTTAAACATTGCAGAAGAAATAATCATTTTCATACAATTTGCATATTACATTGGATCATGTAATGGGATATATAACAAGATGTATCATAATTCTTAATCCAAGCATAAGGTAACAATACAATGAAAAAAAGTTTCCATAAAAAGTACAATTCAGAACCTATGGTCAATGTTAATGTATGTCATACAAGAAAAGAAAAAAACAAAACAAAATCCATAAATGTCACCAGAATCTGGTGGAGAATTAGAATCTGGCATGTGTCATCACAGGCCACCTGTTTATAAGGATTCTCACAGAAAAATTACTAATCATTGTTAGTCATACTAGGACTCAAAAGATCACTAGAAAACTTAAGTTCACATTTAGGAGAGCTGATGAAAAAATAAAAATAAAAATTAATATACCATACAATGCTACACTACAAAATCTTTAGACCGTACTATATAAAAACTCCATACCCGCTTCCTTTAAAGAACCACCGCATCTCATGCTGAGCCATGGACCCCCTTTTTTTTTTTTTTGAAAAGATAAATTTATTGACAAATAGGAATGTGAGAAGATTATACCCGTAAGTAGGGAGTATACTACATATAGACAACTGCAAAATAGGAATGCTGAGCCATGGACCTCTATTTCATAAATGAACTTTTTATCCTTCTAAATACATTAGGGAATTAAGGCCACATAATATCCAATAGCGTTAGCTTTTCTATAATAAATTGGCACAAGTGAGTGCTGTAGCTTTTCTTAGTCATACTTGAAAGTTTACTAAGGCCTCGTTTGGTTCAACTAATAACTGACTTTTGACTTAAAAAATAAAGTACTTATTATGTTTACAGGTTTTGGTCCATCAAAATTCCCGCATAAGTCAAATATTGCTCAACTTATCTGGTAAGTTGCTGGATCCCAACTTAAAAATAAGTTGATTCTTCACTTTCTCCCCTACTTATGACTTATGCATAAGTAACTGTTTAATTTGCAAACCAAACACAAAAATATAGAGACTTTTGACTTCTGGCTGTTGTAAATAAGTTTATCCAACCGCTACCTAAGTCTCTCTTGAGATTCTTTACTTCTTCCTGCCATGCTCATAATTTGCATGGCTGGAGATTGGTGAGAAATTATGGTTTTCATGGTAGAATCCAATCAACACCTTCAGATCAGTCATATGAAGAAAGAAACATACTTTCAAAGTGCAATACAAGATAAATAATAGCAACACAGACATCAAAGCTTAAAATATTAGTGTCTACTAGGTGAGAAGAGAGAGACTTTTATCATAAAGGTCAGCGAGGGCAATGGTTTCCTCACACCAGCAGCAAAAAAGAAAGGCTGCTTCTCCCCAAGCAGTACCAACACAAAGGGTGAAAATAGGTGGTTTAAAAAATCTGCAGTGAAGCAAGTAGCTCAAATTATAAAAAAAGTGCATATGAAGAACTCCATTTGTGTTTCACATGCATACATATTCTCACACCTAATATTATTAATGGCAACACAAAGTTGTTAGTTATTACTTATTGCAATGGAAGTAAACCTACAAAGATGACAAATAATAAATTTGTTATATAGTGCTCTCAATGCTTATCAATGAGAAGGAAAAAACACAAGAAGAAACTGGCTTTCTGTATCATGCTCTAAATTCCTGGCTGTAAAAAGGAGGGAATGGACTAAACAACGATCCAAAGTGTTGGGTGTTTGATATCCTTTGTATGATGATAGGACCTGGAGAAGAGTAGAGGAACCAAAAGAGAAATCTAATGTATAAGGTTCTGCATATGCAGATATAGAAGAGGGGAGGAAGAGACTTTTAAATGAGCTGTAAGCTCGCTCTTTATTTTCTAATGTCTTACTTCATTCACTGATTTGAATTACTTTTATACAGCAGCTTACACAAGAATATAAAAGAGTAAATAACACTTTACTCAAAGCATACAACTACCAAAGTAAACAACTACCAATACAACAATTTCCAATGCAGCAATTAAGCTGGACTTGAGAACATGAATTGTCAGTACTACTGCCAACATCCTAGAGACCTGAACCATTAGCTCTCCTGCTGAACAGCACATTAATCAACATTCTCCCCCTTAATGTGATGTTCATAACTCCCAATGCTTCTTTAAGATGCTGAAAATTTTCTTTTGAAAGTTCCTTCGTAAGCATGTCAGCAACTTGATCTTCTGACCTGCAAAACTTTAGCTGGATTTCACCTTCTTCAATAGCTTCTTGAATAAAGTGATGCTTGATTGCAATGTGGCGAGTATGGTTGTGGAAAACAGAATTTTTGGCCATAGAAATGGCTGATTTGTTTATAAAAAAAGATTTCAGTAGCTTCTTTTTATTTCTCACTAATGTCTTCAAGAATTTTTCGTAACCAAATAGCTTGAGAAGTTGCAAGTGTTGCTGAAACATATTCTGCTTCTACTGAAGACTGAGCAATTGAAGGTTGTTTCTCTGATTACTAAGAGAATGCTCCTGAACCAAATGAAAAAACATAACCTGATGTGCTTTTCATATCATCAAAACAACCACCTCAATCACTATCACAATAGTTAATAAGTTTTAGTAGCATGTTTGTTTTAAATCTAACTCCAAGATTCTTTGTACCTTGAAGATAATGCAACACTCTTTTCGCTGCACCAAGATGAATTTGGCTTGGACTATGCATAAGTCTTGAGAGTAGACTTGTTGCAAACATGATATCCGACCTTGGTACAATGAGATAAAGCAAATTATCAA